>WSFP011492431.1:0-14691 GCA_009831015.1 Picea engelmannii
TTGGAGATTTTTGCATGTATATTTTGCAAGAGGATGGAGCTATGCATGGAGGACCATTTAAGAGACATAACACTCTCTTAGAGACATATCACAAATCTCATCTTCAACCTAAGAAGCTTCAAATTCTACATCAATTCTCATCCCATTCAATTCTTTCCTTTCTTCCTTCTTTCATTTCCAAAACTTAGTGTAATTATTTCATCAAGGGAAATTAGGAATTAACCCCATGTTAGTTTGAATTTCCTTTGTAACTTATTTGTTGTTATTTACTTGTCGGAAACATGATTGAAGTACCATAATTAACCTACAACCCAAAATAAATAATTAATATTAAAACCTTGATTAATTTAGAGTCTCCTTCTCTTTCCTTCCTCTCTACCTCTCCCCAAGGATTTGTCTATTTTACTCTAAAATCAAGTGTCAACTCTAGTCTCTTTCCCTTCCTTAATAGTGGTGCCTACAGTAAGGTGGTTTATCATCCATATTCATACATTGCATGTGGTAGCATAAATATATTCACTTACTATACTAACTGATATCACAATTTACAATAGTTTCACAACACAGATCTCATAATTTTCCTTTCTTAAATAGGTTACATAATGAAAATTTTAATACAGATCCACCTCGAAAAAACAAGTCTTCACACAATACCTATATATAGAAAATATGAAAATAATGTTAAGCGGTGGAAGCAAAACATAGCATAAACAAGCAAGATCAAACACGCATTAAACCAAGCACAACAATCCCACAATTTGACATAGTGATTTATGTGGAAACCCAATGAGGGAAAAAAACATGGGCAATGATAATCGGTATTCTTATTATTCAAGGGAGAATTACAATAGCCAATATCAAGAATATAATTATCCTCTTCTCACACACACTCTACTCTCTACACACCTTGCACAAGCTTGCACTCACATTGTACTCTCACCTCTATGGGTATGCTCACATATATAACATCTATCACTTAGTTACACAAACTGATCATGAATAGATCACATAGTTACACAAATAGTTCATAAATAGATTGCATGCATGTGCATTAACATAGATGCATGCATGTGCATGTGAGCACATGAGGAAATTCATTGGCATGTTTCCAACAATCTCCACCTTGACAACAATTTACCTGATATATCATGCCCTTAATTAATTCATCACCTTTTTTGCAATCCAAGGGAAGCCAAACACCATCGTAGCTTCTCTAACAAAACTAGTTTCGTAAACATGTCTACAGAATTCACTTTTTTATGGACCTTTTCCAAAGACACTCCACCTTCATAAACAACCTTTCTTACAAAATGGTACTTAGCATAAATATGCTTCTTCTTACTATGATAAGATGGATTTCTATCCAAATGAATAGCACTTTGACTATTCCAAAATACTTTCACCTTGTCCTACTATTATAGCAAGATTTTCCCCACCCCATGCAATCTTGCATAGAAGGTCATTTTCCATTTCCCTATGCAGACTTGAAGTCCTTTTTTTACAAATCCCAGAGCTAAAAATATAATTTTCCACATATACGCAACATGCATACTATACAACATGTGTATACGTAGGTTGCACCACTAGAACCCATGTGCATCGGTAAATGTGACCAAAATTGAAAAATCGTGTCGGGTTTCCATGGCACGTCATGTGATCAATGATCCTTGGCCTTCCATATACTGGAAACATTTTGACTCGGCCCTTCAGTTCCACTTGAAGGCTATAAATGGGCTAAATCCAAACTATGGAAAAGAGGAGAAAGAATTCAACTTTGAGATCAAATTTACTCTAGAGGAATTATTCACTTCACATTGATTCTACATCCCTTTATCCTTTAAGTCTGAACACATTGTTCAGCCCCCAAGCTCTTCCCTTACTGATTGAGAACTTCATTTTCTCTCTTACATGAGCTTTCCTTTGGTGGAGTATTGAAGTGGTGGAGGCCTAGCTGGAAGGGACTTAGTTTCTCAGTTCTGAATCGTGCTGACACAGAAGTTTGTAACTTATTCACTTCTGTTGATTATATCTTAATAGAAATACTCTTTTCTCATTCAATTAACATCTTGCAAATATTTGAATTATTATTATATGGGAGTATTTGTTATGAATGTTGATGGATTATGCTATTGAATGTGCTAACATTATATATTATCACCATGTGCTTGCGCTCCTTGGTTGTTGAGTACTAGTTGTAGGTATATTGCTTTGGGTCAAGTGTTCAATGGTGGACTTCATTGAACATCTAGACGAGGTACGCCTTTTGTATTTTCTTTCTATCATATTTGTTTATATAGCATACTTGAGAGTAGAGTTGATTTCTGCAATCATTTTCATTTGTAGTGGTTTCCCCTATCCATAGAGAGATTTTCCTTATAACAGAATTGGTGACCATACTGGGGATTGAATCTTCTTTTTTTGGGTTTGGAGTGTTTTTCTCCTTAGATTTCTCTCGTTCATATTGAGTTTCTTGTCGTATGATTTATTGAAAAACTTTGTTCACTATGGGTCTAAGTCTTTCAGTCCTCTCCTTATCCTAGCTGTGTTTTGACACATATGCGAGGGTTTTGCTTGACTGACGCGTACATACATGTGATGTACTTTTTCAAGATGCGTACATACACACTTTTCCCTTGAACAATCACGCACATCAACCTTTTTTGCTTGATTTCTAGGTTTGGTGGTTGATGGGTAGGTTTTGATGATTGTTGAGTCTTCTTGGTTCTCTATAGTGACTGTTAAGTGTCTGTGGAATGACAAAAAACCTGTTTTTGGTTGAATTTTTGGGCGGTTCCTTTCTCATCATATTTTCATTTTGATTGTCCTTGCACCTTGAGATAGGTGTTTTTGCTTCTTGATATCCTACTTGGGTTGTCTCTGTCTATACAAAATAGATTCTTTATATCAATTTGTTGTCCAGTCCTTGCATTTTCATTTTTCTTATATTGAAAATACAAAAATATTAGGCATTTTACATTGATTGGCATTTTGATCTCTTGAGTCTTTGTCATTTATCTTAGTACATGTAAAGAAAGATTGCATTTTTATTTAGAATTGCATAATTGAATTTTTAGGAATCATATCATTTGGAAATTGAATTTAGGACTTTGCATTGTATTCACATTCATTTATTTTAATTGTTGAGTCATAACATCACTAATTTCATGACCACACCTTTTGAGTAAGCCGAGGCCATTAAAATTAACGCTATAATTTAAAATTGATTAGTAACGATTATATTTTCTAGGGTGCACAAACTATCTTAGGATTTAGTTCCTTGGAATAGGATTTTGTGAGTAAACTTCTCCAAGGCTATTAAATCAACATATGTGTCTGACTAAGGGAGTGGAGAAATGCATTGTATAATCGATAATATCAAGAGGCTCTGCTTACACCACAGTTAAGAACGAGGTCGCGTGAGTTAGGTTGAAGGGATATCCCCCCGATACCTTCTTAGCGTCAGATATATTTCTCGGGATCTATTTGTATATGGGGATCTTGCTAGTGCCCTTACCTCCATGAGAGGCGTTTCTTTCAAGGTTTCGGGATTTTCTACCCTACCCATACGGTGGACTTGACTTACGAATTTTTTCCTGTGCATCGGTTATACCGTGGTTGCTTAATTTTTTTACTTAGGTGCCACATAGGTTACTTGCAGGGGTTATTCTACAGGTACCCTGGGTCAGATAAGGGTCGAACAACACAAAGCCTTTATGGAGGATTACCTCTCCAAGGGGATCTAACTGACTAGTTGTTAAGCCCATGAGGGCCCTTATAATTGATTATGATACCTCTGATCTTTAGCAGTTATTCTCAATCCCCTCTTGGGAGAGGCATGCCTACTTTAGGGAGGAAGGCCCCTTTCAGCCACTTTATCTTGTTTGTGTGCATATTGGTTGTTTGATTATTTTTGGTGTGCTCTTTGATTATTAGTAGACTTTTGAGATTTTATACCATGATTTGAGTTGTCGTTATCATGGATAATGGATTTCTTATGACTCCCTCCTTTACTGCTACCCGCCCCCCCCCCATGATGTTCACTCATTTCGTGGGGATGAATACATTTGCTTTTCATAATGGTATGCAGAATTATAACACTTAGTCCATGCCTTAGGTCTCTAATAATTTTCTTGTTGATATGCCAAATGTGTCATCACCCTTTCCATCCTCTCCCTGGCCCACTTATATGAATCCTAGTTTTGGATACGGGGGCACCATGGCCCCATCGTCTACGTCTTCATTTGATAGGAGTCATGTCCCTCAACCAACTCTCACTATGGGAGGTTGGAACCTCCCCTCTTACAGATCCATTCCTAGTTATTCTACTTATTACACCCCATCCATGTATCCTTCATCTGCCATGCCAGTTCCTATGAACACTTTTCCCATGGAGGGTCCACATATATCCCTGAGTCTTTCATACGAGGGGAATCGGTTTTACGGTTTGGGCTACCCTCTTCACGGAACCCCTTCACATGGGGGCAACATATATCCTCACTTGAATAATCCTTATCATACTTTTTTCTCGTCGTAGACATGTTCCTTAGTGATTATTCCCATACAAACCTATATGGATCAATTAGGCGGAGGATACTACCTTTTTGGACAGGGATAGGGTGTAAACTAGGGCCCTTCCTGGCCTACAATGTTTCAAAACCAATATTTCCTGGGACCTTGATCTCAAATGCCACAACTCACCACCGCCACTAGTCCAGTCACTACCAATCATACTGGAGCTCCATCACCAATCTTGCTAGTCATGTTGGATATTGGTCAACGAACTCTGCAAGTCATGTTGAAGACCCACAACTAGTTGTTGCTAGTCATGTTGGGGGCATCACTTTAGTTGCCACAAGTCATATCAATGTCACATCTCCAACCTCTGTACATCATGTGGGAGATGAATCTCCATCCTCTGCTAGTCACGCTAAGAGCATGTCACTAGCCATTGTAAATGACACTAGGGGAATTCATACGATTGAGAATCCTAGACGTCTTACACGTAAGCCCAAATTCCTTTGCAAGACTTGTGAAGGAAATCACCTTACTCGTTTGTGTCCTACGACTGTTGGGATACTAGAAGTGTTTTCTCACCTAAGGTCCCTTCGGGTTCTGAGGCATCTGTGGTTTCCCCACACCTTGTTTCTCCTTTGATTGAAACAACAGTCATGCCGATGCAATCCTCTCCTGACCACACCCCTGTTGTAGAGGGTGATGTGTCTCATGTCTCTATTATCACGCATCCTATTCAACCCAAAGTTGAAGAAGTGGTCATACCAGTGAAACATTTATTCAATCCAACTCTCCTTTTGGAGAGTGATGCATCCTTCAACCATGTCGTTAACATTTCTGATACTGCACCTTCTAAACAAGAGAGAGTTTTACTCTCCCCGAGTACTCTCCCTCCAAGTCCTAGAGAAGTTCCCTTTGATTGGGATGGTCTTGTGGGGTATCCAATGCATACTCCTATGCCCTTTAAAGTAAGAGACATTATCCGATATTTCACGGAGAAAGTAACCTCCACTAGCACTTTATCCTCCTCGACTTGGAGATATTTGGGTTTTCCCAAGCTTGTAACAGTTATTCGTAAGATACTAGCATTTCACAGAAGTCCAACACAGGAGCCTTGGCCTCCCCCGTGACATGCCGCCTAGAAACTCCCAAGCGAGTCTGATTTAAGATCTTTTCTGACTCATCTAAAAAAGAGAAAATATTGCCGAGTGAATTTTTCCCTTTCGCACTTGTTAATTTGGACTTGAAAGGTCGCGAGTCTTAGTTAATCTCTTTTCCAACTAGTTTTCGAAAAGAGAAAAGATTTTCGAGTGAAATTGTCTCTTTCACACTCGTAAATTGGATTTGAAAGGACGTCTATTTGGTACAAGTTTATCCCTTTTTCAAACCAAGTAAACTAAGATTATGAAAAATGACATTTTTTGGCATTAAGTTGTGATTGCATCTCATGCCCTTTCTTGTAGTATTGAGCCTATGGTTGGTTCTTGCTTTGCGTTATAAACCATTTTCCTTAGCATTTTTTGCATCCCCAACCAAGAAGAGCCTTGTTTATATCCTTCAAAACTTGACACCCTATACCCAGGAGGGAACATTCCCCCGAGTGTCCATCTCCTGCATGCACCTCCTTGCATTGAGCATAGGTATGTTCCATTGTTGGAACTAGTTTTTCTTACTTGCGACACTCGTTTCCTCCTCTGTATCATAGCATTCATTTGACTATGAAAAAACAAAAAAATGTAGGTAGGAAGGGAGTATTATATTATATTGGTAGCAGTTGTGTCGCCTTTGAACAGATCACAAAATTGTTGAGTTCACTTGTCATCACAATTTTGGGTTTAGAATGGCCTTAGGAATTTGAGCTCGTTACAGAGAGTTTACTCCCTCAACTGGTTACTCTTCCAGTCCCTATGGAGAGTTTAATTGATGCCTCCTGCATCTCATGGTTTCATCATTGAGTCTATCCTTTCAAAGTCTTCCATATGTCTCATGCTCTTGTTCAAAGGATTTCTATCAACCTGTGTTGTCCATTCCTCAGAACTCTTGACTTTGCATGTCGGCCATACCCTCAATTTGTCTTAGAATCACATGAAGTTGTCATCTTATTACGCACCTCGGTCCTACTTTCCTCATTGGTAGGTAACCTTGAACCCAACAGTCGACATTTCATCATTGGTCGTTGACTGGGTGGTTTCCCTTGTGTTCAACGACAAGACATCTATTCACACATTGGGATTCGTGTAGTGTCTTGGATTCCATTATCTTTATTGGTGGTTTCCTCGCCTTTGTCAACAGTTTTCCTCATTGGTTGCTATTCAGAGGGTATTTTTCATGTATTGCTTGCACTTGGCACACATGAAAGATGCACAAGTTCGTTGGTTTGTGACCATGTTCTTCGTTCGATGTCCTCCAAATCATCAAGCTCCTTCTTTGTACCTCATGTTGAATGATGAGAGATGCATTAATTCTCTCCTTTTAGCAAGTCTCCTTCCATTGACTTCAACTCATCTATTATGTAAATGAGGCCTAGAGTCCTATGAGTACCTAGAGGCTTTTAATCATTAGTGGTAGGTTCTCTTGCCATCGACAGTTGGGAATACATCAATGTCTCCTAATCGATGGATTCTTCAAGTGTTTGACCCCGACTCCTTTATTCAAACTTGTAAGAATGTACTTGGTTCCTTGATACCTACTTTCATCATTGGTAGGTCATCTCACATTTATTAACAATATACCTCAATGACCGGTAATCAAACAAAGTCTCATTGTGTTCGAACTCAACTCCTTTATTCAAACGATGTAGACTTACACCTTTGGCGGATTGTGTAGAAGACTTGAAGACATCAGTTCGTAACCACAGATTTCCTGAGTTGTTTCCACCTTTTCATTGGACCAATACATGTGTGACTTCAGTGATCATGGGAGACCAGTACGCTTATCTTCATATTGATTTTGAGACTGGTTTTACTGGGCCTTGTTCATGAATATGACAGTCGTTGGTATGTAACCACATTTGTATTTTCCTATTCATGGCCATGGACACTTTTTTGGTATATTTTCACATGGATATGCAGTGTAATTCAAATTGGCAGCCATGTATGCAAAGTCAGTACAGATTATAATTAGAAACTAATTCTTCCATCTAGGTCCCCATTACTCCACTTCTGGGTTTTTAAAATGTATTTTGGTCATCATATATACTCCTCTAACCTCTCACATTAGGGGGCATCTGTTATAGAAAGATTTTTCCCACCCCATGCAATATTGCACAGAAGGCCTTTTTCCATTTCCCTATGTGGACTTGAAGTCCCTTTTTTACAAATCCCATAGCTAAAAATATAATTTTTCCACATATACGCACCCTGCATACTATACAACATGTGTATATGCATGTTGCACCACTACACCCCGCGTACATCGGTAAATGTGCCCAAAATTTAAAAATGGTGTCAGGTTTCCATGGCACGTCACGAGATCAATGGTCCTTGGCCTTCCATATACTGGAAATGTCCCAACTTGGCACTTCAATTCCACTTGAAGGCTATAAATGGGCCAAATCTGAGCTATGGAAAAGAGGAGAAAGAATTCAACTTTGAGAGAAAAGTTACTATGGAGGAATTATTCATTTCACATTGAGTTTGCATCCCTTTATCCTTTAAGTTTGAACACATTGTCCAACCCCCAAGCTCTTCCCTTAATGATTGAGAACTTCATTGTCTCTCTTACATGAGATTTCCTTTGGTGGATGATTGAAGTGGTGGAGGCCCAACTGGAAGGAACTTAGTTTCTCGATTCTAAACTGTGTCGACATGAAATTCTGTAACTTGTTCACTTCTGTTGATTATATCTTAATAGAATTACTCTTTTCTCGTCGAATTAACATCTTGAAAATATTTGAACTATTATTCCATGGGCATGTTTGTTATGAATGTTGATGGATTATGCTATTGAATGTGCTAACATCATATATTATCACCATATGCTTGTGTTGCTTGGTTGATGAGGACTAGTTGCAGGTATATTACTTTGGGTCAAGTGCTCAACAATGGACTTCATCGAACGTCTGGATGAGGTAGGCCTTTTATCTTGTCTTGCTAGCATATTTTTTTATATAGAATACTTGAGAGTAGAGTTGATTTATGCAGTCATTTCCATTTGTTGTGGTTTACCCCTATCCATGGAGAGATTTTCCTCGTAACACCTACATCCTTCCAAACTCACCCAACAAACCCTATAACCAAATTGCATCATTGCATGCATGTGAAGCAACCATATACTCTACCTCGATAGTGGATAAAGTGACTACGTTTTGAAGCTTTGACATCCAACTAATAGGTCCTCCTGCAAGAGTAAAGACATATCCTGAAGTGGATCTCCTTTTGTCCAAGTCACCTGCAAAATCTGAATCTACATAACCACAAATTGAATCTCTATAACCATCATAGGTGATAGAATAACTACTTGTGCCTCTAAGATATCGAAGTACCCATTTCACTGCTTCCCAATGCCCTTTTCCTGGATTTTCCATGTATCAAATGACAACACCAACTGCATGTGAAATATCTGGTCTAGTACTCACCATCGCATACATCAAACTTCCCACTACATTAGCATATGATACACGAGACATACAATCCTTTTATTCGTCATTACTAGGAAATAAACTTGAAGAAAGATTGAAATGAGAATATAAACGGATCTCTATGGGTTTCACATTATTCATACCAAATCTCATAAGTATTTTCTCCACATACTTCTATTGTGATAACCACATCTTACCATTTTTCCCATCTCTATGTATTTACATGCCTAAGATTTGTTTTGTTTCTCCTAGATCCTTCATATCAAACTCCCTATCCAACTGAGCCTTTAACCTGTTGATTTTGACCATGCTTTTGCTTGACACAAGCATATCGTTAACATAAAACACCAAAATAATGAACATTCCATTTTCCAACTTTTTAAAGTAAACACAATGATCATATTCACTTCTTGTAAAATTTAGGCTCACCATGAAGGAATCAAACTTCTTGTACCATTGTCTGGGAGACTGTCTTAGGACATACAATGACTTCTTGAATTTGCAAACAAACCTCTTATTGTGATCTTGAACAAACCCTTTTGGTTTTCCATATATATCATCATCATCTAAATATCCATGTAGAAACGTTGTTTTAACATCTAGCTGGTCTAACTCAAGATCAAGTAAAACAACTAGTGCTAACATAACACGAAATGAAACAAGCTTCACAACTGGTGAAAAGATCTCATGAAAATCAATACCTTCCTTTTGAGAATACCCTTTTGCTACCAGTCTTGCTTTATACCTTTCAACTTTATCATCAACACCCTTTTTCAGTTTGTAGACCCACTTGCAGCTGACAACCTTCCTGTCCTTTGGAAGTTGTACTAGGTCCCATGTTTTATTCCTCTCTAAGGCATCCATTTCTTCTTTCATAGTTTTGTTCCATTGATCACTTTCAGATACCTTAATTGCTTCCTAAAAATAACTAGGTTCTCCATCAATAGAAACTAAATCCACAAATGAAACATAATCATCATACCTTGTAGGAGGATTCCTAACCCATGAAGATCTCCTTAGATATGGTTGAGGCATATACTCAGTTTCCTGGATATTTTCTGCATCTTCATCTTCTTCTTCTAGAACTTCTTCATGCTCCTCCTTTTCTGAAGATGGTTGAGTTTCCAACTAAATTTGTTGAACTTTTGATACATGGTCTTGTCTCACTTCAACATCTACCAATTCTGATTTTAAGAGTGAGGATTCATCAAATACTACATCTCTGCTTATGATGATTTTGTGGGTAGTAGGATCCCACAATATGTACCCCTTAACTCCATCACCATAACCAACAAAGACATATTTCTTTGAACTATTATCTAACTTAGAACATTGATCTTTAGAAATAAGAGCATAAGCATCACAACCAAATATTCTCATATTTGAAAAACCACACAAATGACCTGTCCACACCTATTATGGAATATTACAGTTTATTGCAGTTGATGGTGACTGATTTATCAGATAGCATGTTGTAAGAATTTATTTTACCCACAATTCCTGTTGCATCTTGGCATTATTAAGCATGCTCCTTGCTCTCTCTAGGAGAGTCCTATTCATGTGTTTGGCAACACCATTCTGTTGAGGAGTATAAATTGTGGTCTTATGTCTTTCAATCCTAGCTTCCTTGCAATATTTCTCAAATTCCACAGATGTGAATGCACCTCCGTTATCTGTCCTTAAACACTTGATTGACCTGTTAGTGCTCTTTTCAACCAAAGCTCTGAATTGCTTAAAAGTATTAAATACGCCAACTTTTATTTTAAGTAAATAGACCCAAACCTTTCTAGATTAATCATCTATAAATGTCACATAATATGACGATCCTCCAAAATAAACTATAGTGGATGGTCCCCAAACATATGAATGAATGTAATCAAGGATACCTTTGCTTATATGCCCTTCTGTTTTAAACTTGTGTTTACACTATTTTCCGAAAACACAATACTTGCAAAAATTCAAATTCAGAAACTTCAAACTTGGAAGTGACTTATGATCAACCAGTACCTTAATTCCTTTCTCGATCATATGACCCAAACGTTGATGCCATAAATGAAGAGTCACTTGCATCTTCAGATGATACTACTACTTGATTTACCTATGTCCTTCCTCCAATCTGATAAAGGTTCTCGATCCTCTTTTCCTTAATGACTACTAAGATGCCTTTGGAAACCTTCAATACTCCAGCTTGAGTTGTACACTTGTATTCAACAGAATCTAGAAATCCCAAATTTATCAATTTATTTCTTAGTTTGGGGACATGCCTTACATATTTTTATGTTCTTACAGAACAATCATGCATTTAAATCCAGACGCTACCAACTCCAACAATTTTACAAGAAAAATCATTTCCCATAAAAATAACTCCATCATCAATAGATTGGTAAGTTGAGAACCAATTTCTATGAATACATGTGTGGCTAGACGCACCAAAATCTAAAAAACAATGATGATGTTGATGTGAAACATTACAAGTAGACAATATCTCATCAACCATACTTGAACTGGAACCTGAACTTGTTTAAGGTACATTATATTCCTTTGATTCTTTTGTGGAGTCCTCCTTGGATACATTATGTCTTTTCCAACAATCCTTCTTGAGATGCCCATATTTTCCATAGAACCAACATTTTTGCTTACTCTTCTTTCCTTTTTACTTAGACCTTGATGTACCCCTCTGATTTTTCCCTCTTTTTGTAGATCGACCTCTGACCACCATTGCTTCTGTTGTTGAGGTTTCTTTACTAGATTTTTTCCTCATCTCCTCGGACAACAAATCTCCCACAACAATGTCATAATCAATGGCATTTGTTGTGTTAAACTACATAGTTGTGACCAAATGATCCCAAGACTTAGGAAACGAACACAGTAGCATAACCTCTTTTTCCTCATCTTCGTACTTTATGTCCATACTAGATAATTGACAAATCAGAGTATTGAAGACATTCAAGTGATCAGTAATTTCCATACCTTCTTTCATTCGCAAGTTGTACAACTACCTCTTCAAGAAGATTATGTTTGACAAGTTATTTGGCATATACAGACTCTCCAGTTTGGTCCACAAACCCGTTTTTTTCTTCTCTTCAACGATGTTAAACAACACCTCATCTTCCAGACACAAACAAATAGTATTGAGGGCTCTTGCATCCAGATCCTCCCAGTCCTCATTTTTCATGCTTGAAAGTTTCTTTATCTTTGCATCCAAGGCCTTTTTCAATCCTTCTTGCACAATTAGATCTCCCATCTTGAGCGTCCATAGTGCATATCTATTATTACCAATGAACGTTTTCACCTCAAACTTGGAACTCTGCACTTTTTCCATTAGCAAAAAAACTCCAAAACCACTACTTATAAAACCAAGCCTTTATAAATATGAAGGAATAATGATATGAACCCCCAAATAAATATTAAAAAAAAAAAAGTTCAAAACACAATTATTTAATGTGTATTCCTTAAAACCTTTTAAACATCTACCTTTAATTTATTAATAAAAATATCACCTCCCTCCATAAATTCAATTCCTCCACCTTTTGTCTTATTATACACTTTAGAAAAATATGAACCACTTATTTAATAATCATCCGCCTCTTATGCATAAGGAAACAAAACGATTCGAATTTCATAGCATAACTTGACTTTAATTTGTTGGATCGTCACACTTTTTATGAGGATCACCTGTGACCATTATAAATTGTCGCACCTTGTTAAAGGATAGCCTACGACGATTTGCTTTCTGCGACTATTACACTTTTCCATAGGGACAACCTACAACAGTGTAATAAAACCCGTCCTAGGCTGATCCACTTCACTCATCTCGACTCGGCTTGGTTAACCTGCTCTTTGATCCAACGACCAGATTCTCTTCTCCTTCACTCTCTACTCCTTCAAATCTAAGCTATGATACCACTTGTTAGGCAACAAAAGAAAAGCATAGCATAAAACAGAGCATAAACAAGAAAGATAAAAAATGCATTAAACCAAGAACAACAATCCCACAATTTGACACAGTGATTTATGTGGAAACCCAATGAGGGAAAAAACCACAGGCAATGATAGTCGATATTCTTATTATTCAAGGGAGAATTACAATAGCCAATCTCAGGCATACAATCATCCTCTCCTCACACACACTTTTCTCTCTACACACCTTGCACATGCTTGTACTCACATTGTACTCTCACCTCTATGGGTATGCTCACATATAGAACATCTATCACTCAGTTACACAAACTGATCATGAATAGATCACATAGTTACATGAACAGTTCATAAATAGATTGCATGCATGTGCATTAACATAGCTGCATGTATGTGCATGTGACTGCATGAGGAAATTTGTTGGCATGTTTCCAACACATAACACATATATTATAATAGTGAAAAAACACCACCATAACATAAATGAATGGTTTGTGGGACATGAAAAACCCTTAATTACTTGAATTTGAATACATGGTATGAAAATCAATTTCTTAATTATTTTATTTTGATAAAAAAAAACAAACATGTGGCATGCACGGTCGTTTCAAGAAAATAAATACATCATATGTCTGTGATTTTGGTGAAGAAAGAAACAACTTTGTTTAGAGTTAGTTAGTGCTTGTTTGATATGACATACCACTTTTTATATAATATTATGTTTGTAATGTCTTTATGAATATTAATGATTCAAAATTTCTCACAATTATAAATTTGAAAATATTTTTGATAAAATACTTTGTTTAATGGATGTTAACCATCATTACTATTAAGGAATTGTATTTATAAAAGGAATTGTATTTATAAGAACTTATATTAATATTAAAATAAATTTATTACAAATTTATTCCACATCTATTAAAAATCTAAATACCAAATATTTAAATATTCTATATAATATGCATCTCAACTATGTGTATCGGGAACACTAGAAATATACAAAATTTGTGTCCCACATGGTGATGGCGCTTATATGCATCATATACAATGTCGTACACAAATTACGAAAATTCAAGCCCCATGGGATAGCACAATTGGTGAGATGTGTGCACACTCGTGGTACGGAGAGGTCACGAGTTCAAGTATTATGTCCCTGGGGTTGCGGTTTATCACCCTTACCATCCACAAATGTGGAGAAGTATTGGTGAGTTTCTCGCGCCTATTTCTAGTGAATTGATTTTTTACCAAAAATAAAAAAATGTAACTGTCACATGGAAAAAGGAAAAGGAATTTGTTGATTACCTACCAACAAAGAGAATTCAATCATAACAAAGTAATTCTAATTAGTAATTTTTTGCATTCAAATTATTAATTTGACTATTCCTTTAATAGGATTAAAAAATAAATCACTATGGAAAATTTATTTCTATATGAATTATATTTACTTTAAGTTATTTCTATATGAATTATGTTTATTTTAATATTAATAGATGAGTAGATCTTATAGTTATAAAAGGTATTTTAATATATTATAAAATATAAGTGTATTTGATTATTGTTTTGTATATATATATTTATGTAACACAGTGTATAAAGAAGGAGAGGAATGTTGAGTAAGCAAGTATACAATTACTCCCCTATAACCAATTAACAATTATGTTAATGGAATATGACACTACATT
>WSFP011492435.1:0-14691 GCA_009831015.1 Picea engelmannii
ACCTTTGAAAAGCTCCTTATCTCTCCTTGTGGCTTCCCTGGCCACTGAAAGTCACTTCTAGCCATCCCATCCTGTAGTGTTGCTCCTCCCAATTCCAATGAGCTATTACACTGAGAGGTTCCTCCAAGTAATGTGCCCAAAATAACCTCTTCAATGAATTCCATTAACTTATAGCTCAAAATAGTCAAAATCATGGAAATCGTCGGAATGCAACGAAACCAAAGCCAACCTGTGAAGAATGGATCATAATGATGGAATATGATCATCAATGCAAGCTGGACCCCACAATTCCTCTCAAATAGGGGTACTCGCTCTAGCACCCATCTGGCTACTCTGGTCATCATAAATCTCTGCCCTGTGATGATGTCCCAAAGTGGGGACATTAAAGGAACATCGTAACAAATGTGTATGCTTGATTGTTATTGACTAACAATATCTTGTAGGAGTGTCACTGATCCAACATCTTATTCTTGATCAAAATCTACTAAAAGATGAAAAAACAATAAAAATCACGACAAAATTAAATTGCAAAACTTAAAATAGTAGAAATAAAATGACAGAAATGTAAAAGCAACAAAAAATTATTAAAAACAAAAAACAAAAATCAAACTACTGTAAAAGCAGAAACGAAAAACATTGGAAAAATGAAAGCAAAGCTAGACTACTAAAATACCAAAAATCCAAACAACATTAAATTTTTTCAAGTTGGTTCTACGCAATGTTTCAAGTGAGAGCCATTAGTGCTGTAGGAGAACAATCGCCCTTGTAAATATTTTAGACTGTAAGAGTTAGTACCCGGGACAAAAAAAATCTTGAAAGGACCCAAACATAACACTTGAAACTTTGAGACAATTGATAGTCCTTTAGAGTATATGATTAGATCATCAAGATAAACATGAATACTTTTACCGATCAAATCGTTAAGAGTCATTTGTATAGGTCTTTTAAAAGTGGTACTTGCATCAGGTAAGCTAGAAAGCATACGTTCATAAGTAACTATACCCCAATTAGTGATAAATGTGTTTTTATATTTATCTGCCATTTTTACCTTGATTTGATTGTAACCAAAAAAACCGTCAAGTAAGGACCTCATCTGTGACTCTGCGACTTGCTGCAAAATCATTTCCATGTTAGGGAGAGGAAAGTGATATTTTATACTAGCTTGATTGAATGTGAGAAAATTAATGTAGAAGCTAATATGATCAGTCACTTTCAGAACATGAACCAATTTGGAAACCCATTCAGGGTACTTGACCGGAAAGGTGATTCCAACCTTCAAGAGTAACTCATTTCGAATAGTTTCTTCCAATGCAGGGTTGACAGGTGTTTGTTTTTTCCTACCTAGTTTTTTGCCTTCCTTGATGGGATGGCATGCTGTATAAGACCAGGATCAAAACCATTAAGATCCTTGTAATACCAAGCAAAAACATCTTGAAATTCACCAAGTAGCTTGACAAACTTCATTTCCTTTCCATTAGAACACCGAGCACCTATTTTAACATTATTTGGAGACTCGGGTGTCCCAATGTTCAAGGAGATGGTTTCACCCACCTTCATTTTTGACTCCTCATCTTTCTGTTTCTCTTTATTGCCTACATCACTTGATGAAAAAAAACTCTCTGGAGGAGTCAAGCCTTTAGGAATACTGTTATCGTCTATGGATATGATTTCCCTAGGCTTATAGGGTTCATTTTGAATGAAAGCATAGATGCTGTCATCACTAGGGAAGACCTGCCAATATTCAATATTGTCAGGGATATGTGGACGATATAGAGATTGAAAAGTACAATCAGGTCTATGTGGTAGAAGTTGTTGATTATGAGAGGCTGCAAAAAAATCTAACCGATCAGCCATTGAGTTCATTTCCTCTTAACATGAGTGATGTTAAAAGATAATAAGTTCGAGGTGAGTGTGCAAATAGTTTGGGTATATCGTTTCATAAACTTGTTGCTAGGAGAGTATATATTACGTACGAGGTTCACAACAAGCTCAAAATCTCCAAAAACTGAAAGGTGACCACAACCAAGATTATAGGCATTTTCAATGCCTAATAATAAAGCTTCGAATTCAGTGACATTATTTGTGCAAGAAAACTCCAACCTGTAAGAAAAGTTATGAATTTTCCCCACAGGAGAGTACAAGATTATGCCATCTTTGTTACCTTCACTAGAGCATGAACCATCGAAGTGCATGTGCCACATACCATCATCTAAATCAATCTATTCCAAGGGGATATTATCTTTCTCAGAAAAGATGGAATACACTCCTAGGTCCTCTTTGATATAGTTCACATTAGGTTGTGGAACACTTTCTATGTAAGGTGAAATCCTTCCCTCTCTAACGACTATAATGTTTTTCCATTCCGAGGAATGGATAAGTGTGTCCCGTCGAGTGAGAGGTATCCACTCGTCAAATCTTGCCAATCTCTTCCCAAGATGATTTAGTAATTGCTTAATGGCATGTCAGTTACTTGAATGTTAAGGGTTGTCCTTATTTCAGGTTGTGCACACAAAACTAAGGTCATGTGTTTAATCTCACCTATGGTTGTTTGTTGTAGACTATTATAAGAGAGCATGCTCCTGGCATTTTCATTTGTACAAGACAAGCCCAACCCTTCCATAATAATCTTCGACATGACATTTGGGCCCAAACTGCCATCAATGAGACAATAATGGACGATCTTATCCATAATCTTTACATAAATATAAAAGGGTGATTTTTTACAGGGTATCTAAATTTATGTACACCTACTTTATTTACAAACGAATCCTCTTCATTCACCTCTTCAGAGAGGTTGGCTACAACAAAAGCTTTTTCTTCCATGAATTTTTTTAGATGCCTCTGTTGTTCAGGGACGAAAACCATGTCCAGGAGGGTGGCATCTGCTTTGATGTTGGCCAACTGATTCCAAATATTGTGTTTTGAAGAGGGGAGGGGGGAAGTTGTTCCTTGACTATCAGGAACCTTAGGAACCTGAACAGTAGCAGTTGGTGAGGATGAGCTCGGGCTAGAAGAGTTGTGAGGAGGATCATATTTTCCTTTGGGAGTGTAGGGTTTGTTCCTAGTATTGATGATCATGACATCTTCTGGCTCTGCAAAATATAGGACAACGATGGTAGTTTCTGGTCTTTTACCAAATATTTTATCTCTGACACTCTTCCTTACCTCACATGTGGCTTCCTCGTGGTGTTCGAGGCAATATAGCTTTAGGATGAAAATTATTTTCAATTGGATTTCTAAAGGGGGTTGTAGAAGAGGATGAAGCTCCAGGGGTTAGAGGGGAGTCATTTCCCTTTCTCTCATATGCTATCATATGATTATTCATATATTGTACTAGCTATAAGAGGGTGGACATGTCTGTCTGTTTAATCGATTCTCCCTGGGGAAGACCTATTCTTTCGAGCTATTCTTCATACTCTAAACAAGTATGCAGAGCGGGATTGAGGTTATAAATGGTTTTTTCCTCAAGCCTATGAAGATAAGGGGAAGGTAATGCATTGTAGTAATGCATGAAAGTGGCTTGGTTATGAGGTCGAATGAGTTCAGGTATTTGATTGTATAACTTAGTGAAATGCAAGTTGAAGGACTTGATGGTCTCACCATCCTTATAGGCGATGTTATTGTACTCCTGTATCTGCTCAGCTGGGATTTTAGATTGCCCATAGGTGGATCTGAACCAATAGACTAACTCCTCCCAAGTAGATAGAATCTTAGGAGGAAGGTCAAAGAAATCGGCCACAGCCTTTCCTTCCAAGGAATTGATGAATAAGCGCATGCAAGTATCGTTGTCATTGGCTCCTATGTTGTGAAAAAAATTAGGAAATGCCTCATTTACTGAAAACCTAGGGAGATTCTCTTTGAATTTAAGAAGTGGACGAGTAGCATGTGTTAGGTTAAGAGGAGACGACACATGCCACAGTGTGGTTGTGGCGTCTTCTTCAAACTGAAAAAGCCCATACTTTTTAATGACTTTGATGGGATTTGTGGTCGATTGGACATGGATATGGTAGCTATATAAGCTACCAATCATCGAAAAATATGAAGAATGAGAGGAGGAAGCACTTCCAGTACCACCAAAATCACCACTAGATGCCATCTTGTGGATGATAGGTGAGGGAGAGAAAGACGAACTTAATGAATCAGACAAAGTTCTCCTTAGAGCACTTTGTTGGGTTGATAACACAATGTTCCTTCTTCTTATTTCAGCAATATGATTAATTTCAAGTGATAAGCCTCTTCTTCTTCTAGAAACACGAGAGTGTAGGGACATGAAAGTAAGGCCAAAACTGAAGGAACAAGAAGGTTACTGCTGATTTCTAAGCTGTCTACGTCTAGCTTCCCAACATTCTTGGGCATTAATATCTCGTTCAATTGCTTCCCATGAATGATTAAGATCAACATGAGTATTGGCAGTGTCTAAAATGGTGTTGAACAAATTCAAAGCAATGATGGTCTGATCTTGAAGACCGAGCTCAATATTGGGCTGCCTTGCAACATGCACAGTCATTAAGAAATAAAACAGTCCAATGATCAATATCAGAAAAAATAGATGTATTCGATGCTAATCAAGCTTAAAAATTAACGAGAGATATTGAAGATCTCCCCAGTATGGTAGCCAAATAAATGTTGAGGAAAAGATATGAAATGATCTTACTCAAACATTTGCAGATCCTTCTTGGCTAAATCAAGATAGACGAGAATATCACCCTATGTTTATAGCCATCAAAATTGATATCCTAATTCACAAGTATTGTTTACAAGTGCTTAGGCTGTTTTTTTTTAATTAAAATCTTGCTGAAAAAATCATTATTTATGTAATTTTCTAAACATATCAGATGTTGAAATAAATATAGAGACAGAAGTAAAGAAACTAGTTCAATAATCAAAATAGATGAGACATAAAACAATCCTTTATTTCATTCCAATTCATCAAAGAATCGCTCTCTTTACAAAATTTATTGAGGAATTTTTGGACCAAAGTCAAACTTAGACGTCCCCGATGAAACATACAAAAGAAATCTTGACAAAAAATAAAAAATTGAACTTTAAAAGTTGGATCAGCTTGCCACAAATTGCTGCCCACTAGACTCTGCACAATAGCCTTTGTCATTCATGGAATCTAATTCACAAACAGACAAGTCTACACAGACTATCAAAGATATATCAACACCTCTGAAAAAAAAGTGTCTAAATGATGTAATTCAACCCTGATTCTCGCTGTCTACAATAGGACCCTGCTATCATAAAAAATAATTAGGATTATAATGAATTAATGAATGAATGAAAACTAAATTATCTCAACAAAATCTCAAAGAGAAAACCTTAGTATGCTTCTCCTTCTATTCTCCTCTTGTTCCTCCCTTTCCTTTTTCCTTTAAGCAAATTATAATTGATTGAAGTAGTTGAACTACTTCCTTAGTTAAGTTAACTAAAACTCAACCAACTTTTTAGTTAAGGGGGAAAAGTAATAAATCATAATAAGGGTTTTTAAATAAATAATAACTAGTAGGTGAGACCCCTTGTGACTCCCTTTAGACTTTAGCAATCATAACACAACTAGTTAATTAAACAAAACATCCCTCCTTGTGACTCCCATCATCACATTCATATTTGGCAATTTATTTCAATGATAATTGAAATTATTTCCAAAATATATTACTCATATATCCAAAAATAGTGTGTTGTCCAAAATTTCAGAAGTCAACTGTTCTCAACAAATAATAAATAAAAAAACTTAAAATCCATATTTCCTACTCTTGGAGGCAATATTTCCCTTCTTGTTGCTGTCAACTTTTGATATCTCTGAATTTACTTTGGGTTGTGTGGAGCCTTTAGGGCTAATCTCACTGATTACATGAGAGCAATTATCCCTCAAATGCATGCAGGAGGACGCAGATTTATCAAAGCCATTGGAGGGTGAGGAATGGGCAACAATGACTTTTCCTTTGTTAGGGACATGGTAGGTCTCAATTTTAAACATTTTTCTCGCATGGGAAGACTGAACTGGTGAGTGGTCAGGGGCAGCTTGGACAATTTGATTGATAGGCGAGGGAGTAGGTAAAGACAAGTTGGGCCAGCCTCGATGTTGAGAGACTGTCGGGTGGACAATCTCTTGCCATCTGTCATTTTTAGGAACTTCAGGTTGAAGTGAGACATGAGGAGGCACAGGGATACCAGGGACCTGTGGGGCTTGGATGGGAGGCCTTTCAGGCCTAGGTTGGACCACTCCTTGCCCAATCCAATTAAAAAACCCAACTTGAAATAGTTGGCCTAACTCTTGCGAGTCGTCATCAAATTGTATGGAGAATCTTGGCCTTCTAGGTCCCTTGTTCCAATTACCTCTCCCTCGGTTACCTCTGCCATGGCTACCTTTGCTGAAAAAACTCATTCTTGTATGCATAATTGATTAGCAAACTGTTTCTTTAACAACCATACATGACAACTCTTTTAAAATATGAAATAAAATTTGTCTCAACAACATATCAGACTCATGCAATCCAATCCATAAAAAAATGTTTAATAGTTATCAATGAGAAGGGGGTGAACAAAGGTTCTGGGATATGTGAGGGGTTGTATTGAGCGAAAAATGTTAAAATGAGGGGGAAAAGATCATGATTACTTCTCACAGACAACAAACAATCAACTGTAATGTAAACCAAAGAATATATCATTGTAATCCATCCCTCCGATCTTAAACTGTCATAATACATAGTTTCCCTTACCTCTAATTAAATTTTAGGAACAGGGAGTGGATAATGAATATGGGAGTGCGAGGTGATTGTAATGGGAGAAAAGTGAAATAATGGTAGGGAAAAGAGCGAATACTGTTCGAAAAATCAATTAAGTAATCCATAAAACAACTTTGTATTTAATGCAAGCGATCAACACCAACTAAACAATTACTGTGATCAATTTCAAAATTATTGTGTTAACACTTGTTCACTGTTCACATTTAAATATTTAACACTTTTAATTCACACAGTGTCATCATATTCAAAATCAATATGACCTTCAAACATCCTGTATAAAGAATTATGTTTCCTCTCACTTCTTCCATTTAATGTTTTAAAACAAAATTCCAATGAACACAATCATTTGTTTCAACTTTGTTCAACATTGAAACCTTAGCCACTATCCATAAATTAATTCCTCAAATTAAACATAGACACAATCTCTTTCAAGACGTGCTTGATTCCATTCCTTTAACCAATTTAACAATTAAATTGCAATGAAACCATACTATTAAAAACCCCGTTCCCATCTCTGATGGTGCAATAAGACGATATGATGCACAATATAAATCATACACAATAGGCAACTAGGAAACAACTATCAATACTTTAAATTGCAAAAATCCTGATCAAACAATTTAAACACACAGTAACACCAACCATCACTTCAACTTATACCATGCTGTAGGAAACACACAGACCATGCATAACACAAAGAAGCATTTCTGTGAATGTACATATATAATTACTCCCAATCAAACCATAAAACAATGCTGAGTTATCAATCCAACACAAGGAGGCAGCGACTGTAAGCCCATTTTCATTTCCTTTTACAACTTCTCTAATCAACCAATTAAACCATGATGAGCTATCGAATCAAGTGTCACAATAAAAGAATGTAGCGACTATATACCAATAATCATTTCCAATTGAAACTATGTAATCAACCCGATCAATAGAGATGAACCAATACTCAAACCAATGTTAATACTACCCAACAACTATAATAGTCAACCAGATAACCGACAGAGTGTGACTATTGAGTTAATCAAAACCGGGCTCAGTACCAATGACTACAAGAAAATAGTCAAGGGTTCGCTTGATCATTAAAACATAGGGAGATTGGAGTCAACCATAACAACAATAGGTGAGAACCCTTCGAGACTACACGGTGGACACACTGACCACATAGCCTTTAGCTTGCAAGGTAGGGTGACAGTTCAACCCCAAGTAGGAGATACTATGAATAGAGGAGCAGAGGTTTCTTACTAGGCACTAAATAATACCAAGAACACACATGGGCATAACCCTTGTGGTTTTCCCCAAAAACCGAACAATGCTGATAGAAATGCAGAGCCTTGTAATAACAACCAACCCTAAAGCAAGCCTCTTGGCATAATAGCCACCATAACCAACTATGCAGAAACCAATAACATAAAACGAGCCCACGACCAGGTGGAAAACGATATGCAGTGACCCAAGGTGGTTCAAATCAAACACAACAACCCCATAATACCAAATATGACTAGGGTACTGTTACAAGGACTGTGAGGAGACGACCATCAAGTCTAGATGGAATGAAACCCTCCAACAAAAACCCATAGAGACAACAGAGAGCCAACACGACTTCCTTCACACAGAATAATCAATGAAATCATGACTTCAACCATCCAATTTTCCATTTGCAACGAATAACACAAACAACCATTCTAGAGAAACACCACGAGTTTACACAGTTTCCAGCCTCAAGAAAAACACAAACCGATACATCACCGAGACAACATTTATTTCATAAACAAAGCGAGTTCATGGATGGAAAAAAAACACATACCTGTAACCAAATGGCCTTAAAAATGCGATCTTGGTCGAGCAATTTCTTCCTTTCCTGAATATCAGAGCTTAACCACAACGAAAATCAAATGAGCAATAACCAAGCTAGTGTGAAGACCAATGGGAGAGATATGGAGTGACATGGAGCTAGTGTGAAGACCAGTGGGAGAGATATGGAGTGACATGGAGCTAGTGTGAAGACCAGTGGGAGAGATATGGAGTGATGTGCATTTACTGCACGTCACTTCCATCCTCTATTCATTCAATACATAGTACATGAAAAGCAACTAACCATTAATCCATCCATTAATCCATGCATCGAAACTAACATACATTTCTTGCCAAATGCACTACCCGATATCATATCAGCCATTGCCAAAACATACCATAACGTATATCAAGTGTGCCTTCATATAATTCAATAAAGCCACTAACATTTCTAGTTAGGACTAACATCATTTCTTTAATTTCAAATGCATATAGTATAGTATAACATAACATAGTTTAGTTTCTTCTTCTTGGACATTTTTCCATATTGCTCTTGTTTTTTGTTATAGCTAACATGTGTCTTGTGCAGGTACAATATGTGGTAAATCATGGCACCAATAGCATTGTAATAATAGTTAACATAATCCATCATGACATGGAATTTAGAGTTTAGAGCAACAATACCAACACATAACATGCATCATCCATCTGCCATTATGTTGCAAATAAAACCAATAATTCACCATCAATCATGTAGAATTCTGTAAGCATCATCGAACAACAACATAAAATGTGTAACAAGACTATCACCGATCTTCCAATCTACAAGGGGGTCCCACCTAATAATATTATATATATTATTAGCTTATAAATAATAGGATTTTAGCAATACTGTGCGGGCGAAATCCTCGTTGCGATTTTTACCGTCAACAAACATAACCTTGGATAAAACCCCCCCAGGGAAAACGAGTTTGGAATATGAGTGTATATATGTGGATAAAATAAGGTGGAATACAACAAATAAAATAAACATATGAACTTGATACAATAACAACTTGAACCAAGATGAAACACAAGTCCAAATGAATAAGATGCGCCCTAGGATAGTGCGCCCTCCTCACAAGTTGCCAAGACCACTGAAATGAAGCGCTCTGCTGAATGGAAGATATGATGGAGAAACCCTCCCAAAATACTCTGAATCTATGTTGTATCTCTCCACTGAAACTGTCCTCACTGCAATCTAAGCTCTGTAAGTCCTCCCCACTGTTAGTGTGCCCTCCTCCAAGAAAGATCAACTCCAACAAATAAATGAGTGTCTAAGATTTGTGGTTGCCTCCATGGATAGAAGTGCCCAAGATTTCCTCAACTCTAGCCTCCAACCTCATCCTCATTCTCTCTCTCAAAATCTCCAAGTGAACACATGAGTGAATTAATTCTCCTTTTCCCTTTGCACCCATCTTGAACCTCCATAAGCAAACCTAAAATTTGGTTGGATGAGATCATCCCATCTCATGTCCAATCAAAGGTTGAGATCATCTCATAATAATCTCACTCTCAAACCCACTTTGGGTTAAGTTCCCTAAGTTCACTTTATGTCTCCTAATTCACCCACAAAGTGAATTGATAGTCATTTAGGCTAAAATGACCAAACTTCACTTTTGACTTAAATCTCCTAAGTCAAAGTGAAATTAGACATAAAGTACAAGGAAAAAAGTACATAGTACTTCCCACATGTGTTTAGGAGCTCACAAACACATGATGAACACTTCCCAAGGTACATAATATCAACATCACCTTGGGAAAATTATAGTAGTATTAGAGCAAATTTCCTTCACCATCCTGTGATAAAATAATGATGACTAGGAGGAGAGGTCGTGGGGAATAGCCTGTATCAGGTATACCTGAAGGAGAAATGGCCATGGCAGAGGAGATTATGTATTGTGATATGGGATATCAAGCTCTTAGTGAGACATTCAGAGCTCAGTTAACATTCCAACATCTTGTATCCATCAAAAATCCTAGGTGGAGTAAAGATGATATTGCAGTATGGGCCAAGAAGATGGAAGAAGTCAATTATTGGAGTAGAAAAGCAGAGGAAAGAAGATCCAAAACAATGAGGAAAGAGGACACATCATCACATGCTAGTGGATTGAAGGGAGCACCGATGGAACCTACAACCAATAGAAGCAAGGAACTTTGCTACAATTGCAAAGAGCCTTGGGAGCTGGATCATGGATGCATGGATAAAGGGAGAGTGCATTACATTGAGGTGCAATACAACAGTGATGAGGAGGACATGTATGAGGTTGCAGCCTTAGATGCATCATTAGAATAGTCCCATGAGGCCATTGACTCCAGTGCATCTGATGGACAATTGGATGGACAAGATGATAGCACATGTTCTTTATCTTCCCAATCAGGCAACGTTGAGGACTCAACACTTCACCACAATGGTGATACTTGTGAGGATTCATCCATAACAACACCTATGCACGAGGAAGATCGAGGATTTGGTGATCCACCTTTGGATGTTGATATGAGGTCATGCATGGGGAATAATATTCCTCCTATGGAGTTGAGCATGACACAATCTTTACCTTCTTAGACACTTATGATATACATGACACATGAGGATATCAGTGGCATTCCGGATGTGGTAGAGGAGCCTTATGTAGTGATGGAACACAAGGGACATGGGGATCTATAGGCCCAGGAGGAGAGACATGACTTGGAGATAGATGACTATATACATACCTATCAATATGGGGAGAATGAGTCACCTTTTTTAGGGAGTCCATTGATAGATCATGTTGTGGAGATCAACAGATCGATGGGATACTTACTTTCGGGACCAGTCTACAATGACGAGGATGCATTCCCTGTTGTTCAGGATGACCATATCACATGTATGGACACATATGTATGGGATCTGAGTGTAGATGAGATTAGTAGGATGAGTGCACATGAGGTTACAACTGTACATACAAGATATAGGGTGGTTTAGATTGAGGCAACAATATGGGATTGATGTACAGTGGCGTGCAGGGGGATTTAATAGAACAATGGATAGTGGGTAGTACTGTGCTTTATCTCTTGAGGAGTGTGTCGATGAGGATTCCACTGTTGACATTAGTGGTGGGAGTCCTGTGGTAGCACCTCAGCAGGACAATGTTCAGGAGTCCTGACATTTGGCAGGACAACTAAGGTTCAGAGAGGACATCATCATGGCAACCATTAGACACATTGATGATACTCATGCTTTGGTGGCAGAGTATTGTTGGAGGGCCATGATGGAACATGATATTTCAGATAGAGAGTTTTCCTTTGAGGACTTTCAGACACTCAGGGAGAGAGTGATTTTGATGAGGATCGACTACCAACAACTACTTATGCATAGAGATTACCTTTTGGAGGTTGGTGAGATGTATCATGGGGCACTGAAGGAGAAGGAGATTGAGGTGGAACAACTCGCTCATGAATTAGTAAGAACACATATATTCTTGAGAGGCACACACACAATTCTTAAATAATCATAGTCCATATTTGAGGAGCTCCTTGAGGAGGCTATTCAGGGAGCCACTACATATATCTCAACAGAGGGTCAGATATATACCTCAACTACATCACTAGAGGATATTGGCGGTTTGATAGAGGAGAACCAATTGATGGAGGAGTGTGAGGGATACCTAGGATCACTAATAATTATGGAGAGACGTGATCGAGAGATGCTTGAGGATGTGCATGTGTCACAAGGACCACCATTAATGAGGGGTTCTGAGATAGTTGGCCCTACACATACAGATGGGGATTCCAGAGCCAGGGGAAGATATGAGGACACATCCATTTGGGTTCCGATATTAGTTAACATACATGTAGAGGTTGATCCAATAGTATGCTCAAGATACATGATGATGCAGGAGGATACAATAGCTTGCATGGGTATACAAGGGCATAAAATGATGAGCGATACTCCATAGAGGCATGTTGAGGTGTACAGTGGGATCCAGGGTGATGCATTGGATTTCAGGGAGGATATGTACTTGGTGGACCTAGGATATCACATTCTCAGTAGAAATGATCATATGAGTGATGATAGAGGGAGTATGACTGACCATCAGTGTTTTGAGTCACCTTCCATTGTACACGATGGTATGAGATTAGTGTAGAGTCCATGTGACTATTCACCATGGATGTTGGTGGATGGGTTTTTGGTCAAACCCTTGGAATTGAACAATGCATATGACATTTCCCAGTGCTACGTATAGTTGTAGGTATTTCTGATGGCATTCATCGATAGTTTCATTATATATAGTAGTATAGAGGAAGATAGCCAGTTTCATAGGATGAGGAGAGTTATTAGACAGATACCTCCTGGCAAGGGATACCCCATTACATGCATCAGGATAAGGGAGGTTCACCCGAGACAGTCAGATGAGGCATTGGGCATGTAGGAGAGCATCCTCAACCATGGGACAGAGGATATTCCAGAGGTGGATATAGGTTCAGAGTCTCAGCGGGATGAGGACGAAGAGCAGAGTAGGGTAAATGTTTTTGATGAGGACTATGAGATCAATTGGCAAGATGTATGGTCACAACAAGAAACATCAAAGATCTAGAGGAGCGTGCATGATGTACCTATGGTTGGATAGGTTGGCCATTTCAGGACTCCTCAACAGATCAAAGAGAAATTCTCTTGCGAGTATCTCGAGGATGATGTCATGAGTCACATGGGGGCAAGCTTGGTATGTTAGCATCATGAGTCATGACATGATTCCTTAACCACCCTTGTTTCAGGGAAGAGTTGGGAGAGTATGCTAGCATCTCTCAACATTGGTATACTAGAGCTATATAGTGGGGTTGACAACATAGGGATATTACTGGAGTATGGGACACTGCAGGCAACAATGTGGGTTGGCAGGGAGGCCGATTTTAGTGATCATGGACATGAAACCATAGCTATCAGTAGTACACTTTGAACGAAGGTTTATAGTTTAGTAGGCACTGAGATACTTAGTATGGCACCCTCAGATTTATGTGATGTGGGGTTTGGTGCTCTTCTAGAGTGCATGGGAGTTTTAGGGACTCACATGATTGGTTCCTTCCATTGTTGGGGGCATTTGAGAGAAGATTTAGATGAGGATGCTATGTGGTAGGATGGATTTCCTTGGTTGAGGATCATGTATATTAGTAAATCATCTTCTTGGTTAGTAGGGAATTTGGATACTATTAGAGGTGGTTGTTGGGAGATTGGTTTAGGTGAGAGACTCCTTGATGGATGGATAGTGTATTTACTTGTTCCATTGGTTGGGGGTCTTCAAGAGACTCTTATTATTGATGTCTCATAGGACTATAATTTACAGGGAACTACAATTCACATCTTGATTTGGGATCCATGGATTAGAGTGTTTGGTAGCCCAATGGTTGATGGGGTTGAGATCCTAGCAAAGCGATTGCATGAGGAGTTTACTGAGGATCTACTGCACATGATCGCTCTACTCTTCAGGAGTATTCTGGGGGTCTACATGGCGAGCACTTTGTGGGACCATTTTTTGAGGAGAGAGTACTTCATGTCACACAAGTGGATATGAGACCTTGGGATCATACACAACTTGATTCAGTTATTTCTTGAGGACAAACAATATTCGAGTAGGGAGGACTGTATGTCCACATTTTTTGATTCACTTATGTTACAGTTTGGGATGCTTGCCAAAGTAGCCAGTTGGGAGTGATAGTGAGCTCAAGAGGTATTGAGGATTTTTATGGGGATCAAATTACATTATTCATCATATTTCATCATCATGATCTATTCTGTACAACTTGTCTTTGGTTTCGTTGCATTCCAATGATTTCCGTAATTTTGAGTTATTATTGAGCATATTTTAATTAAATTCACTAAGGAGGTCATTTTGGACATACTGTTTCAAGAAACACCTTAGTGTAATAGCTCATTGGAATCGGGAGGGAATCTCTAAAGGATAAGATGCTGAAAAGTGAATTTCAATGGTCGGAGAATCCATAAGGGAAAATTAATCACTTTTTAGAGGAAAAAAGGTTATTTAATTAATAAAATGATTTTACAAAGAGACATTAAAAGAGAATTAAAAGTCACTTGGAGAGAAAAGGTAAACATGGGTATAAAAGA
>WSFP011492442.1:0-14690 GCA_009831015.1 Picea engelmannii
ACTGGGAGATGCAATTGATATTCAGAGGGAATGATTACATGCCAGTGTCAATCATATACCTGAAGGGGTTGCGCTGGTTGGTGATGACCAAGTACCTGTACACATGAAAAACAAATACTCGATGTGAAAAATATCTAAAGATAAAGAACATAGAGCAACTATTGATAATTTTGAATATGAGTATGCGTACCTGAGCGTGGTGTGAGAAAAATGGTCCCCTGGGGCCGAGGATGGATGGTGACCTAGGGAATGTGATTGTGTAGGTGGTGGGATACTGATCCCGTGGCTGAAGACAGATCAGAAAATAGAGGTTCTGAACTCTTGTAATTGAGGGTGGAAGTTTGGCAAAGGGGGCGATATATAACAGTAGGGACCACAATGCCACATTTGTACCTGCGGTCGTAGTGAGTTGACGAGCGGTTTATCAAGGAGATTTGATGATTACGAGAGTTCGAGTTGACCGATCCAGGATTTGTGAGAGCCAAGTTAGTGGTCTCATCCTCCTGCATAGTAGATAGGGTTGATTTTCTCGGCAGGGTCGTACGGGTGGCCATACTAGGGATTTTTGTAGGGGTGGGTCCACCAGTGCACGGGAGAAGGAAGGATACCCGCGCTGAGATACGCGAGTATAATTTCCTCACCTGCGCATGATGTGCGACTGAGTGAAAAACAATCGCACATGGTGGCGCGTGAGTGGGAAAAACATGTGCGCGTTGGGTGCGCACCTATTCAAAATATAGTTTCTCATTCTGCGCATCTGTTTCTCTAACAACGGTGCATTAGTGTGTAGTTGTGAAGAGAACAGGTGCGTATGGATGCACACCTGTGGGTGATACAGAAGCGCACCTGTGGGTTCTATAGAAGCGCATTTGATGCACGTATGTTTCTTCGACAGTTGCACATTGTGCACACCTGTGTGAAGAATAGGCGTGCATGTGTGCGCACCTGTGGGGGTAACAGCTGCGCACTTGAGGCAAAGTTGGGTTTGTGAAAAAACTTATATTTTTTGGAGATTTTTTAATAATGATGATGACTAATCAAGGGTTGTTTGTGTAAATGCAGGAGATCAACACAATTTGTCATTCCATTGGAGAGAGTGGGATTGGGAGCGCCTCAGGGAGGCGGTGAAAGATGAGCTGGGCATCCAGAGACTTTTGACAATCTGTGGGTTGTTGAAGTTCTTCGATTGCACAATGATACGGGCACATGAGTACCTATTGCAGTATTTGGTATCTATGTGGAGTACTGATCTACAGTGCTTCATTATGCGGGGACAGAAGTTGACATTCTCGGCTAGAGAGGATGTCTATTTCTTGACAGGGCTCCCGTTTCGGAGAATGGACTTACCTGCCGATCCCGAGTTGCCAGCGAGTGTCCACTTGGAAGATGTGGCGCGAAGGTATTGTTTGGGACCAAACATTATGTCAGGTTCGGTTGTTTGTATCGAGGCGATGGACAATTTGTTACATCAGTGCATCACTGCTATGATTGTGAGGATCTACGGGTCCTTAGCGATGCAGGGGATCAGTGGTGGTCAACTGATCATTATGCAGAGAGTGTTGGATGGGGATTTCTTCGCTTGGGGGTTATTGTTGCATACGAAGATGATTGGACAGATTAACTGGTGTCAGAGAACCTACTCTGGTGACTTTGCCTTTGGATCGATTTTGGTGGTGTGGTTTTTGGAGAGGGTGCCCATGTTGCGCCCTAGGGTTTTGTTGCCGGCGGCTGAGGCACGAGAGCCACCACTGATGCGGTGGGAATCTATTTTTGTGCGGCATGGAGGTGGGGAGGGTGGCCATTATTTTACGACTACCTTAGCATGTGTGTGGTGCCAAATGCCACAGATTATAGTGCAGTACCCATATGGTGGGATGGACTACCGCCAGGACCCATATATGGTGTTGCCTCCTAGGAAGGCTTGGGACCAGAGAGGTATGTTGGTGTACTTTATGTTTTGTAATTTTGATAGTCTAGCATATATGTATATTATGGATGAATGTTGATGCTATCGTTTGGTTGTGTTTTTGCATATTTGGGGTCGCGAGGCCAAGAGGCTGAGGTGGTGGAAGAGATGGCTCGTCAGGGGCCAGTGAGACCGTCGTATGTGGGAGAGCGACGCCGAAGGGATGAGGCTAGTGTGAGGCCAACAGATGATGTGAGAGCTGATAGGAGGCATAGATTTGATGACCCCGATGCAGGGCCATCACATGCTCCTCCGGTAGAGGTCAACGGGCTGTTAGAGGACTTCCATCGCCGGTTGGAGGTAGTGCTACAGGGAGTGCCCGAGGGCATGTGGACTTAGATGCAGGACGAGGGAGTCTTGGAGCAGTGCGTGGGCCTTCCGAGAGAGTTGCAGACCTTGATCCGCAGAGTGCTGGTAGCGGGGGCAACTATGACTGGGCGACTGCCCCCCGGACCTGGAGAACCCCCAGCTGGTGGGGTACCTCCTCCAGATAGAGGACTTGGTGGTGGCACTCTAAAGGCACTATGAGTGCTTGATGTATATTTTTTTGTATTTATATAGGCCTGCGAGCCCATTTTGTATATAGGGCAATGTGACACCTATTGTGTACCCATAGGGGTGAGGGGGGCTCACCTGCCTATGGGTGTTGTACATTTTGTACCATTTTGTAAATATTGATGATACATTGATCGTTATATATATATATATACATGGTTTATGATCTCCGTAATGTTCACATGTGATGATATTTTTGTGATTCTTTTTATGATGCCTAATCTATATGCTGTGACAAAGTTTTAATGTTTAATGTATGTGTGATGATGTCTTGATGTGATATATGCCAATATAACACTAGGTTAGCCATGTTATCTGCTATTTGATTGAATTGTCGTGGAATATGTGTAAATGTAATGGAATCAAAATGTCGAGATAAGAGTCTAACTTGCAGGTATTTGCGGAAAAGGCAAGGATCGAGGACACGATACACATTGTTGAGCTGCAGGACTACAAGTTGGGAATCTAATAAAACGCTAAGGTGACGAATGTGGTAGTGACTGGCCTCGGTGACGAGGATAATGACGACTATGTATTTTGCTAAGTTGTTGGTTGTCAAGCCCAAACATGTGTCGTTGGAGTGGAGTAGTTCATGTGAGGGGGTATAGAGGGCCCAAGTGGACAAAGCGAGATTTTGTGTCCATCGGCTAGCTCCGTCAGCATAATCGATGTGGTAGGCCAATGGAGGAGGCATCTGTCAATAACAAAAATGGTAGATCAGACATAAGGCACGGAGGGAAAAAAGAAGACTAAAACCTCTACGAATGTGTACAAAAAAGAAAAAGACTAGGGTAGAATGACTACACTCAGGTGTAAAATTTCCTTAAGTACAACTCGTTGATAGTTTCTTTGAGAGGGTAGCCTTTAGGAGACTCCAGGATGTATGCTCCTTTAGTGAGGCAGTGTTGGACGATGTAGGGTCCATGCCATAATGACTCGAGTTTCCCATGACCGAGAGTATCGTGAGCGATATCATAGGCTAGGACGAGATCTCCTTTGTTAAATGAGAGAAGGTTGACATGGCGGCCGAAGGTGGCCTTCGACCATTTTTTAGCTGCCTCATTGTTCTGTAATGAAGATCGACGGTCTTCATCCAACGACTCTAAGTTCAGCAAGCGCTGCTACATTGGAGCAGTGTCAGGTAATAGTTCGATAGTGGTGCATAATGTGGGAATTTCACACTCAATTGGGAGAGTGGCTTCGACCCCATGGACGAGATGAAATGGTGTAAAACCAATGGTACTTGAAAACAACATATGATTCCAATTGGTCTTATGTTTGTTAACAGTGCGTTGCAACATGGTTTTAAGGACCTTGTTGACAACCTCTACCTTTCCGTTGGACAACGGGTAGTATGGGGAGCCGAACTTGTGGGAGAAGCCTAACCTTGAGGAGAGTTCAACGAAGATTTCATTCTCAAAGTGTTTACTATGATCAAAGACTAGCTATAGTAGTACTTCGAAGTGGGTAATGACGTGGTTGAAGAAAAAACGTGTTGTTGTGTCTGCATGGCTTCGACCGATTTGGTAAAGTAATCGACTGCTATGACGATCTACTTGTGTCCATTGCTAGATGGAGGGTTGCAAGTCATGAAGTCGATGCCCCATTTGCAAAAGGGGTCGACAATGATGACTGGATGTAGAAGAGCAGGTGACACTTGTGCTTTGTTTTCATAAAGCTGGCATTTGTCGCATCGCTTAACAACATGGATGCGGTCATGAAACAATGTGGGCCAGAAGTATCCGATGAGAATGATTTTTTGGGTGGTGGATATTCCTGGGAGGTGGCCACCGCAAGCTCCACTATGACAATCATTTAAGACTCGGTCGGCTTCGTCGATGGTCAAACATCAGTGGAGTATGGTGTTGACCCCACGATGATACAAAATGTCACCGATGAGGAGTTAGCGAGGGGCTTGGTGGAAAATGCGTCGACGATCGTCTCGTGAGAGATGAGTCCCAAACTTTTGTGTTCGAAGGTAGACGAGGAAGTCGCCATACCAGGGGTCATCTGAGGGGATGTAGAAGAGGTGTTCTTTGAGAAAATCTATGTTGATGGGTGAACTTGTAGTGTCAGAGGGGAACATCGTGATGAGTTCGGAGAGAACAAGTGCTTTCTTTCTTTTGGGAGTTGAAAACTCTAGGTCATATTCTTGAAGAATGACGATCCACCAGGCAAACTTACCATTAATTTGTCGTCGACTAAGCAAGTACTACATGGGGTTGGAATCTGCCACGACTTTGGTAGTGAGAATCAAGATATAATGACGTAGTTTTTGGACTGCGAGGGCGAGTTTCTCTTCGTGATTGTATTTCAGGGGTGGTCCTGAAAGGTTTTTACTAATTTAATAAATAACATGCTCATGACCATCATCCCCAAGTTGGAAAATAACTCCTGCTATTGAGATGACTAAGACCGATAAGTAGAGGATGTAGTTGCGATCATAATTAGGTGGACTAATTAGAGGGGCATTGGAGAGCGCCACTTTTAAATCATCAAAAGCGGTTTGGGCATGTTCATCCCATCGAAATGGGATATCGTGATGCAATAAGTGAAGGAAACCATGCGTGCGAGTGGTGTAATCTGGGACAAAGCGTCGTAAAAAGTTGGTTTTGCCTTGTAAGCTCTGCAGTTGGCGTAAATTCCGAGGGGGTGTAATTTTTGTGATAGGTTCGACCTTGAGGGGGTCCACAGTGATGTCGTGTTGGGAGACGATGAACCTAAGGAGTCATCTGACGTGACGCAAAATACACACTTGAGGGGGTTCAAGTGGATATTGTACTGTCGACATCGTTGAAAGACGACCCGTAAGTCATCTAGATGTTGAGTGCGTTTCTTGGATCAAGCAGTGAGGTCGTCGAAGTAAGCGAGGATGATGCGAGCGAGATCGTGGAAAACATAAGTCATGGCCTGTTGGAATGTCGCACCTGCGTTCTTGAGTCCAAAAGGCATGACACGATATGAAAAAGTACCCCATGGGGTAGTGAATGCGTTTTTATACTGATCTATTAGGTGGATTTGGATTTGATTGTAGCCAGAGAAACCATCCATGAAGGACAGAGCCTCGTGGTCAACACAATCATCGATAATTTGGTTGATGAAAGGGGTAGGGAAGTTGTGTTTGGGACAAGCATGGTTGAGATCGCAAAAGTCAGTGCAGACGCGAATAATGCCCTATTTTTTGTTAACGGGGATGGGGTTGGTGACCCATGACGTGTATGCGATGGGGTATATGAACCCTGCAACGCGTAGTTTGTTGATTTCGACTTTGATAGCCGCAGCTTTGGATGCGCACAGTGGGCGTTGCTTTTGACGAAAATGGGTGATATATGGCCATGTGTCGATGTGATGTTCGACGATAGAAGGATCGAGGTCGAGCATCTCTGTATATGACCAGGAAAAAATATCCTGGTATTCCTGAAAGAGAGATTTGTAAGATGTGAGTTTCTCAGAGGAGCATGCAGCGCCAATGGTGATTTCTTATATGATCCCTGGTTTGATGGAAATGTCAATTTTGACAGTGGGGGAAATATTGGCCATGTTTCCTTCTTCAAAAGCATCGGGGGCAGGGATAGGGTTGTTGAACCAGTCTATATGCCCAGATGGAATGAAATCCTTTGTTTCGATTGAACATATGCAGGCTTGACTAGGAGGGGTAAAGGCTTCCTGTGAGAGAAAGAGCGCCCGATGATGGAGCACATTCCATGGGCAATCGAGGGTAGTTATTTCCTCTAGGATATCTTTGTCGCAGTGGAAAATGAGAGAATACAGGGGATCTGGGGAAGTAACATTGGTGACAGTCACGGTGTGATGGTCTTAAGTTGGTGAAGACGGAGAGGGGGTATCGCAATGATGGTGCGATGGTGTGCTTGAAATAAACCAGATGTTCATGCACTGTGGGTTGTGAACTATGGGTGGGGGTAAAATTTCCTGAGGAAAATGAATCAGATAATTGGGGGGATTTGGTGGAAAATCCTCAGACAAGCTATCCATGAACCATGGAGGAGTGGGAAGTAACTCAGGTTCAGGGAGCTCATGTGGTCGGTATCTGGAAAATAAATAGGTGGAATTACTTGTATCATAGGGAGTGTGGTGTTTGGATGATCTTGAATAAGGGCCATTTGACAAAACCTGTATTCAATGATCGTAGGACATTGGTATGTGAAATGATCAAGTGAGTCACAAGGAGAGAAAGGGCACCTCATCCGTCCGTTGATTGAGGTCGTGACATAATGGATGTTAGTGACGTGGGTATTTAAGGACGTGGATGGAGGAGGGTCTTGCTGAAATTTTTTGCGTACTGTCGTTAGCTTCTGTCGAAACTGAGGTAGGGAGGGGCAATAATGAGTGTAGTGGTCATATTCTGAACAGATGGAACATGCAAATTTGGTTCGCATCCCTTTGCTACATGGAGTAGGGGACGTGGTGGTAGTACTAGGTGTGATTGGTGAAGTGATGAGCGATGTGGTTGCTCAAGGGAGTTGGATCAGATTGCGTAACTCAGGGAGTTGGATCAGATTGTGTAGTGGAGTTGGATCGATTTGTGGGGTGGCCTTCTCTCTCGCATAATGCACAAGGAGGTTGAAATCAGGGAGAAAGTGGGGCGATGGGCTCTTTCTTCTTTCATCTGCCCGCAGCCATTGTGGTGGTGCTAGAAAGTGGGGGTGGGGGTGGTGTGGTTGGAGTTAGTACTGGAATATGCATCGAGATTCCCTCTGTTTGGGGAGGGAGGGATGGTTGAGGAACCATCGCAGGTGGGTGGAGATAAAATACCGGAATGACCAACACCATGTTGGAAAGGGTAAGCGTTGCGGCTACCTGGAAAGCTTATGCTCCCGATGGGGGGTAGAAGAAGGGAATTTGAGTAATGGCTTGGGGGATTGTCTCCCAAATTGGGATTTGACCCTGGGGGAGAGTGAAATCGGGGATAAGTGGTGTCGTAGGGTTCTCAGGGGATTCCTGAGGTGGGATTTCTGCGACAAGTGGGACGTCAGGGAGTGGAGAAGCCTCGGTGGGAGGAATGGTATCTCCAGTTTCAGTTCCATTGGAAGAGATGACACACACTTGTGCTGAGGGATGTATGAGCGATGATGCTCCCTAGTATGCCCCCAGTAAGGATGGATGTTTGAAAATTGCGGGGCCCATATCCATGAGTGGATAGGCATCGACATTGGTGCGGAGAAGAGGTAAGATGTTATAGATGTTGGAGGAATGGTTAGGTTCGTAATGTGAAACTTTGTCGATGGTGATGATCTTCCCGTTGTGGGGGAACATCATCGTTCGAAACACAGAAGAGGCCACCACCTTCATAGCGTACATGTAGCTACGTCCAAACAAGATATTGTAATTAAGAAGGGCATCGATAACCTCAATGTTAATAAGAATGGTTTTTCCCCCGAGTTCAATGGGGAAATTTTGAAAGATCCCTTCAGGAGAGGATGGGCGTCCATTATAAGCTCTCAAAGTGATGGCGGATGGTATTATCTCAGGGGAGCCAAGTTTTTGCCATACCGTTTTGGACATGATGCATGTGGATGCACCTTCATCAATGATACATCAATGAACTGTGATGTTCCGAATTTCGACTGGTATCTGGAAAGTTACCAAAGCAGGGAGACGAGGTTCCCCACAATCTAGATCAAATGTGATGAGTCTAGTATTAGCAGGGTCGACTACCCCCAAGGCAGAAACAAATTATTTCCGTTGAGTGGGACAGGTTTGAAGGACCTCCAAGAATGACATGGCTGCAGGAGATTGCGCCAAGTCATCGACCAGACTGTAATTGTGTGCTTCTCTAGCCTCAGGGTTGTTGACATTCCGTCGTAATGGGATGCGAGGAATGCAAATGGGTGGTTCAATGTTAGGGTGTGGAATCATCAAAGGTTGTTCGGATGTACTTGGAGCTACTTCCGAAGTGGAGGGAGTAGATTCAGGGTGTGCGCTGTATTGATGACTACGCGTTTGTAGAAGAATTCTTCTTCGCTAGTGAGGAGGATATTGTGATCCGTCAGCTTCCCAGGGTTTTGATATTGTCCCATTTGTGGTGGTGCAGGTTGTATCTCCTGTTGGGTATTCATCACACCTTGGTGTGGAATAGGGCTTTGCAACATAGTCGGGGGTGGTTGTTGCAAATACTGTTGTGGGGCCTGATGAGGGGCAGGCGACATTCGGGGACACGACACATTCACGAAATCTTTCATCCGTTTGAAGTCGACAATTTGGGGGCAATGTTGAGTATAATGACCATGTTCACTGCAAATAGCATAAGGGAAGTTCGTTCGAAGGTTTTTTTTGTTATTCCACCCTTGGTGTTTGTTGTTATTTCCCCCTTGGGGGTTCTGGTGACCTTGGTTTTGGTTGCCCCCAACAGTTTGGGTTTGTTGGGGGTTATTTCCCCTTGATCTTGGGTTATTATTGTTTCGGTTTTTTCCTTTCTTTTTGGCATTATTCGACTAATGGGCCGGATTTATCGTATTTAGTTGTTCAAAATTTTGAAATTGTTGAATGGGAGACGACTAAACAAAGTTAACTCCAATGTGTGGTTGTCCTTGTGGAGGAGAAATTGGCTGTGGAGGACTAGGAAATGGAAAGTACGAATTATTTTGTGGTAATGACCTGTAGGGTGCATAGGAAGGCGTAGCGCTTTCACTAGTGCTCAGGGTGTAAGCTGAGGTAGAGGGGGTACCATAACTTGGTTGAACGAGCAAGCACATCATGGGTTCCGACGAGCGTCCACTCATGGGTGGATGGAGGACAACAGGGAATGGTTGTTGATAAGGGGGGTGGAGGGTAATAAGGGGGTTCTCCATACATTGATGGATATTGGGGTGTACCGTACATAGGTGGTGGTTGGATATATGGATTGTGGTGTGTGGTGGTACCAATCAATCCATCCGCTGGTATGGGTCTCAAGGCGTTAGGTAGTACTATGTATAAGTATCCTGACTGAGCATAAATAAGGTCATACTGTTGACCTTTGTTGAAGGTTGCCTCTTCAGTTTGGGGGAAGGTGGAAGCCACATCTTTGGCAAGGAGAGGGATGAGTGATCTGAGAAACCAATCAAGGCATTGTTCTTTGGTGGTTTCTGCTTTGCATAAACTACGTCGCCGACGCCATTCGTGAATATGGTCAGCGATATGTGTGGCTGAGGTTTGTTTAAACTTAGAAAGCAGTGCAAGATCATTGTCATGACGAACTAGTAGTTGAAAGAAGGTTAAAACTGTTTTGGCCAATGACTCAAAAGTCACATGGGACCCTGACTTTTCGTCCACATACCACTTGGTTGATGGACCTGTGAGTGTGCGCTGAAATAACCTTAATCGAACGGAGTCGTCCATGATGTTGTTTGAAGAGCACCATAAGTGGAAGGTCATGATATGGTTGGTGGGATCTTCTCTCGCCTTTCCTTCAAACTTGGGAATGTCTGAAGGTAGTTTGGTAGGCATTGCAGGCCATGTCGGGTCGTGCAATATAGGATCATTTGTGAGCTTACTTAGATCCAGTATTTTGAGGGAGGAAAAATATGGCATGTGGAGTGGCGTTGGAGGATTAGTTCCAGCCATGGTGTGAGCAGGTAGTGGACCTAACCCTTGAGGGGGGTTTAGTGGGGGTGTACTTCTCCCTTGGGAAGAAGTGTACCCTCTGCCTCCTTGTGAAGGAGAGATAGTGGATGGATGACCTTGGGAAGTGGACCCAAGTAAAGTGGAACCAAACAAAGTTGATCCCAATATAGTAGCACTCATAGGGGTGTGAGACGGTTGAGCCGGCGAGTTGGCAAAACTAGGAAATCCTCCTAGGATAGGAGGGAGATTTTGCAAGCGTCTGGAACGACGGGGATTCTGTGGGTCCCCTATGATGTCCGACTAACAAAGTGAAATGTGTGAAAAATGGTGATAAGAGAAGCAAAATGAACAAGAGACTTGTCTAATATGGACCTTCACAATATATCTCACAATCGTATGTAATCAAAAGAGCGTCATACATAAATCAATTGAAAAGAATCATACATGTGGGTAGGTGGATTTTATTCGCGTGGGAGAACAAAGAAAACAAATGCTTGTGTCCTAAAATGATGTAACATCCTTCCTCTCAAATAGCGAAGGACCTTCCAATAGCACTCAACAGTGGGGTTTGAAGCCACTGAAAGAGGAACTAGTGAAGGATGAAACAATCAGTTATAATGAGGGGTAGAGGGTGCATATCCCGAAAGAGATGGCGATATTTCCCAATAGCCACACAAAATCCGATCAAGGTGCAATTGCAACCCACAATTGCCACCTGGGTAGATGTCCTAAAATTTGGCCACTAGGTACTTTAGTCAAAGTGCGACATTTAAATTTTTGGCCTCAGAAATGGGTCACGGGTTGGATCCCTTCTAAGAGGTGGGTGCCTTAGGGGGGGACGCATAGAACAACCGGACCTCGACCTTCGACCCTTCACGAGTATTTCCCTGCCTTATGGTGTTAGGAACACTTGACTTGGAGGATTTTAAAAGTCCCTATTTGTCAACTTCTAATGTTTGAAGATGAGAGAACCAGATAACGGGGATTTTTTTGGATGCCTATCCTCAAGATCCTACCTAGACTAAAAAAATTCTTTCGGCACTGTTATCGCACAGTTTGTAGTTGAGGTCACAGGCTAAGGGATAAAGACAAACTGACATAACAGGAACCTTCCCCACCCAATGTCACCACAATGGGGAGGTTCTTTCTATTTAGGGAGGTTAGCCCAGGGGAGACGTCCCCGACAACCTGGGGTTTTGAAGAGGCTGAGATATAAGGTCGGAGTTAAAGTTTCCCCTTCATAGGTTACCACCAAAATCAGAAGGTCTGGCTAATCAACCAATAATGAAGTATAGTCCCAAATGAGAACACCTACCCGTAACAAATCAACAATAGAAAAATATATATGCAGGCTATATACAAAGGGTTGGCACTTCATATGACCATATGATATAATTTAAGCAATGTAAAGCAATAGATATCAATGAGATCAACATTTTGTCAATTATCTATGGAAAGAGCATTAATTCATCAATAACTATCAATATGACAAAGCCAACAATGTATTCAATCAACACATCAATCAATAAATGCTTTAGATCATCACTCAATTGCTTATAAAAGTCAAAAGCTAGTTGCGTAAAAAATAACCAGCTATGATGTCAGCCTTAGTTAGGGTTAGGGTTAGTTAGTTAGGGTTTCAAGATTTAGGGTTTAAAGAGTTGTTTTTTACATTAAAGCTTCAACGTTGGAGATCAAATCAGTGCCTTAGGGTATATGGAGTCAAAAATAAGGGCACAAGGTCTCAGAAGGATGATAACTCAGAGACTAGAATGTAGGGTTCTATGGTGCTGCAAAGGCAGGGCCCTAGAATCAAAACCCTAGGGGAAAGAGGCTCACTCCGGTGTTGCTTAAGCAAGGCCTCGTGCTCTTTCCTCCTTCTCTAAATTGACTTGGCAAAACGACTAGCTTAAAGCATAAATCTAAGGGAGAAAGTGTTGCAATGACAAGGCTTTCAAGCCCTAGAAGGTGAAACCCTAGGTGTAGGCAATCTAGGCCTAGGACGTCTCCTCTTTTCAACTTATGGACTTCAACGCTACCTCAGAAGATAGAAGATAAGTGTAGCAACGGCTAGGCTCTATCTCTTTTCTCCAATGGCTGAAAAATATTTCTCAACAAGGGGACATGTAACAATAACCTACTTGTGTGCTTGTTACCTAGGGTTTTAAATCAACAATACAATAAGAAAATGCAAGAAATTATACCTACAACCATTGATTTAATAAGTTTTGCAAGAAAATTCACTTACATGTCATGAAGAAAAGCATAAGCAAACCCTAGTTGTAAACCTTCCTTGAGAGAAATGCCATAAATGCCAAAAATATCCTTCGAATAGCAAGTGTGTCTCACTAAAGACAACAAAATTACCCTAGTAGGGCGCAAAAATCAGATCTCCTAAGAGAATGAGTTGTGTTATTCTTCAAAATGAGGGAAATCGTCCTCAATTTATATCATTCAATGACCTTTAATTCAAAAATTAGGTCATTAAAACAACCGACAAGGATGACTACTAAAATCATACTGTTTTTACATTTAACTGCTAAATAAAAGCCTAAATGAGCAATAAGCAGGACGTCTAGCCCCTCTGAGGGAGATGTTGGCCCTTTTTAGGGCAAATCTCAGCACTAGAAGACAAACGTTGGCCCTCATTGGGCCTCCAAGCTCTGCCACATGTGCCAAATTGCTATGTCAAGGTACCACTCACTGGAGGTGACGTCATGGCTCCTAGATTACATCCCGGGGCATCAGAAAGCACACGTTCCACCTGCAATGGGTCAATCCCCCTAGGCTGGGCTCAACCAAGGCATCCTGGATGAAAACGTCCTCTTCCCTCTCGTATGCAAAGGCTCGATCTATCATCATCCTGTCTCTGCTCCTGATGAGGTCCCAACAACCATCTGATGGGCTCTTCAGCCCCATGGAGGTCCGAACTGATCATCTCCCCATGTGTACCAGTCCACCTGGTACCTGTCCGTCGGGTATGGTCCTGCACATCAAAAACTTCACCCTCCATGGGCTCATTAGTCCTTGGGATCATAGAAATGTCAATCATATCTCATCATTAATTTTATCAAATGAATGCATAAGACCCCTAGCATATCATCTAACAGCTCAAAGACATTACACTGACCTACTATACAAAGCCGAAGAAAAGACAAAGTGCCCTGTTGGGCCAACATCCATAAGAAAAGGAAAGTTTCCAAAGGATATCATTCAAGCCATGTAACACGAGGTGGTATGGTCTAAGGATGTCCAGACACAGTGAAAACCAGGGGTGGGTATTATCCATGGGTGCCTTTGTAGGAGGCGAGTTGTACCTGTCATGGATGCATTTCTTTCCAAGCCCTTTATTGCCTTTATTATTTCTTTTATTTATTGCTTTTTCTTTCTTTTTGCTTCAAGTTCTAACCAGAGGACACTGCCTTGGCTTGGTGACCAGAGATGACAGTGTTACCCATGAGTATTTTCGCAGAAATGATAAGGCTGGCTTGTGATGAGACCCCCTTTCCCTTGGCCATGCAACCAAGGGCCACTGCCCTGGTGTGGTGACCAGATAATGGCAATGTCATACTGCTAGATACCTATGAACATAATGGGCCGACTCGTGATGAGACCCCCCATCCTCTTGGCTAGGTCTTGTTTTATTATTTTTCTTTGGGTCCCTTTTGTTTCTCATCGAGAGGATTTTTATTGCCTTCTTGGGGATCCCTGGGCGAGGCATCTCTAGGTTTTATTTCCTATGGCTTTTATCTTTTACCAGCTGCTTTTACCTCTTGGGCCTTTATCCCCTTCTTCCCACAGGATAAAGTGTAACCCCTCAAATAGGTCATCCTAATGCCCGGACTAGGGGAATGGGATAGATGAATGGGAGATAAGATGTAAAATGATAATATGGTGGGAGTGGACGATGGCTCTTCAAAATCCCCCCTGGTGGCTCACCAAAACCTATGGATACAAGATTGCTAGGGCACCCCGTTTATCCCCCCAACCATGGTCAAGTGGGTTAGTGTAAGATCCAAGCAGTTTTCAGAAATGTAAGGAACCTGATGCATATATCTGAAAGTTATAATGATCAAACATGACACATACCATGATACCTAGACCAATTACCTCATGGAGCAAGAGTCTTCGTCGATGCAAGTCCAAGCCGATGATGATGGATGTTGTTGCTGCTGACAGGACATGTCTGATGAAGAATAAGAAGGATGGGCCCTCCAGGGCCATGCTCAAGTCAATCCTGCTCTTGGTACTCCATGTCTAGGACCTGTGGGCCTCGAGACATGATCTCCTAGCTATCCCTAGAAATCGGGGATAACAGGCACCTCCTGTAGAGGAAAACTTAGTGAGATTTTAGAATTTTTTTAGATATGGTTGTTTGAGAGATTGTGGGTGTGAACCAATCTTGTTTGAATTAAGTGGGAGTGGATAATTCCTTCAAGCAATAATGGGACATTTTAGGATCACTTTGGAGGAAACCTACTTCAACCTCCACAATTCGAGATGAAATTATGTGAGTGATTAGTGACTTTGATGTGTGAGCAAGTGAACAAATGTGTCAAATTTTTAATAAGTTAGGTGTCACCTTGTAGCATGTGGACTTCATGTG
>WSFP011492443.1:0-14690 GCA_009831015.1 Picea engelmannii
TGGTTGTTGGTCTTCACCATGACTTGCAGAGGTTGTTGACCAATCTCCAACATGATTAGCATAGGTTGGTGATATAATGCTAGTATGATTTGCACTGACTGGACTGGCGGTGGTTGGTTGCAACATTTGAGACCAAGGTTTCGGGAAATAATGGTTTTGAGAAATTGTAGGCGATGAAGGGTTCTGGTATACACCATGGCCTTGTCCGACATGAAAGTATCCTCGTCCAAACTGATTCATAAAGGGTTGTAAGGGAATCATTATCGAGGAAGTCTCTTGCGAAGAGAAAACGACATGAAAAGGGTTACTCAGGTGAGGATATATGTTTCCCCCAAATGAAGGAACTTCATGAAGGGGGTTGCCCATACTATAAAACTAACTCCCCCTGGATGAAACACCAGAGGACAAACGAAGGTCCTCTATGGGAAAAGCATTCATAGGAACTGACATAGCGGAAGAAGGATAGATGGACAATATGTAATAAGTAGAATGACCGCCCATTTGAGCACTTTCTCCTGGAAAAGTGAAGCTAGGATTGGATCCCTAGGAAGGAAAATTCCAACCTCCTACCATAAGAGTTGGTTGAGGGATATGAATCCCACCAAATGAAAAGGGAGAATAAGGAGGCATCATGCCCCCAAACCCAAAACTTGGATTCACATAAGATGACGAGACAAAGGATGGCATACCATGAGACAAATGATTACTCACCTAAGGTATTGTCTAAGTATCATGATTAAGTGTACCTCTTGGAAATACAAAAGGATTCATCCCCATGGAATGAGAAAAAACCATGGGCTAGTGTTGACGAGCGTATGTGACACACTGTCAACTGGAAGTTCAAATCTGGACCGGGGTTGTCTAAATAACTTAAGCCGTTTGGAGTGAAATGACCTGACGGGTTTAATGTCTTCATTGGCCAACTAAAATCCTAAAATAACAAAAGAAAGGAAACTAATCTAAAAGAAACTACGATACTATGTACATGAATTTAATTATTTACAAGTGTTAAAGAAGAAACATAAATATGAGCATGTGATTATGAACAAAGTATTTACAATTTGCAAGTTTTGTTGGATGTCTTATGAAATCGATTTTTTTGAAATTTTTTATGAAGTAGATAAAGAAAGCACATACATTTTATATTTTTCTGTTTAATATTTAAAATCTACAGAACTCAAAAATACTAATAAAACACACTGGAAATAAGAACGGATAAACAGACAAATCTTAGTTCCAACTGCTCCTATTTCATTTTTGAATAATATGATTAAAAGAAAATACCAGTAAACTAACATGCAGGTAATAAGTTTATGTCCCTGCACAATTCAAACTCCCAACTATCTTGCCTGCGAGAAAAACCTGTAACAGGCTGGTGCTAACATTCCTAGAATAAACTCAAAGGTATTTTTGGAGCAAAGATATAAAAGTAGAGTAATAAACATACATATCTGGTGATCTTGTAATGATGAACACTTTAGAAAAGAAATTTAATAGTAACCACTAAAAAATTCTGGATAGAGTTGAATCCACAAAAATTGGATAATATTACAAAAATAACGAAAATAGTAACCACTCATGCATGAGTTGGTTTTGTCTAAATAAGCCAAAGTCTTATAAACATAAAAAAGATAGAAAATACTGAATATTTGAACGTATGATTCAAAGTGTTTTCTCCATGCAATCAATGGTATAATCTTCCATTTCCTGTAAAAAGAAAAAACTGATTTGATATTCAGAAAACAAGTGCTAATTATTATTCAAAAGAGAATGGTTACAGAATCATAGATTCTGTAGCTAGTCTTATTTTTAGCAAATGAAATCGAAAATGAAATCTACTTATTTTATTTTTTCATAACAAAATTGAATGAAATCAAAACAAAATCGTTTTACCATTAAAAATTAGCCAAAGAGGGATATGACAGTTCATAATTTATAATTTCTTCGAAACTGGTTGTGTTCTTAATGATTATATTCCCAACCCTTTTGAATCATTTATTCTCCCTCTTTGTGTGTGCCTTCAGGTCAATGATCTCTTGTTTCAACAAAGCATTATGAGCAACCAAGTGTTTAACTCAAGCCTGTAAGAGTGGAACATCTGTATAGTAACGCTCTATCCAGTCGAGACAACTATCACAGTGCACCGGGTAAATGGTAGATCGACGTGGAATACATTCGACAAGGGGTTCTTCATTTTTACCTATGGTTTGTTCCAGGTCATGCCCGATACCCGAAAATCCTTCTTTACCCTTAATACATGGGGGTAAGTTGGTCACGAAATCAAATTGTTCAACATGGGTAATAACTTCTCTCCTAGAACACTAATTTTTTGGCTCTTCCCGAGCCAAAAAAACGTCTATCTCACGATCTGAACACCGATCATCGATATCGATCAGATCTATCGAGCCTAGGTGATTAATCTTTCGATTTCTTAGTTTTCTAGAAATCAAACGTCCGACATTCTTATTCCTGAAACTTAAATCCGTGCTCTATGGTTTCTTTCCCTTACGTAAATTCTTCACAACAGGTTTATCATTAACGTTTAAAATAGTATCGTCCATTGGCACATGACGATCCTTTTCTTTTAATTCAGAAATTACTTGTTCCAGAGATTTTCTAGGTGAAAACCTACATGGTAATTCTTTATCCATAGGGGTTTCAACAACAACAAAAACTGATTCAACAAATTCTAGGCCATCAATTGAATTAACAACCTAGATTTCAGTTACTGGTCTGTCTAAATTAGGGTTTACAATTAAAAGAGGGTTGACTGTAGCATCGGATTGGGTGAAGCCATTTCTGATTAGAAAGGTCTCCCAATTGTCACCTATTTTCGACAAGTGATAAAGCAACAAGATTTTAACGAGTCCATGGTGAAACATAATTGAATTGATACCCTGTCGCTTATAACTCTTGGACATTTTGTAAAGACTCATCAATAGGTAAAAAGGCATATCCATCTCAAACTCTATGAAATTCATAAGCAAACGAATGTGGTACATAAAAACTAGCCCATACCAACCTTCACATGTAACAAACTACTTCAGAATTAAAAGGAGATTGTGCCATCTAGGTTTTAACAGAGCAATAGGAATACCTTTTGTACAACAAGTGGTTTCATGGGAAGCCATGAATAAACTCCATGGGACATCTTCTAATTTAGCATTCTTAAACCAGCTCTCGTCTTTTAATGGGAGTCATGTCTCCTTTCTCATGAAATCCTCTGTTAATTCCAACTGTATATCTCTAATCTTGGCCCTGAAGCCGTCAAAAGTTTGTGCAAAAGCTTTTGCAACCTGTAGATTATATCCTTCAAACTTCTTGAGGAACACATCCCATCCATGAGCCTTCAGGTCGTCAATAGCGTCATCATGGGATAGCAAATCTTGGAATCCATTCGGCTCGATACGAACCACAGGTGTCATTACCATTGTGGCGAGGATACAATAGATATCACAAGGGATAGGTTTAGGTTCCCAACGAATGAGCAACAGAGACATGTCTAAGCAGAATGTAATGGCATAAAAATTGCAGAGTCTGGGGGTTATCATAATTCGGACAGAAGAATTAGGAAAAACGAAAACCAAAGGGTTCATAAAACTCCAAGACATCTCTCACAATGAGTGACAAACCCTACAGAGTACAAAACCTTATGTGCATAATGAATGGTCTCATTAATGTTTCGGGCCAACAAGGTGAAACGACAATGCAAGTACAACATGCCTATACTAATTTGCATGAATGTTGATATGAAAATTGAAGTCATGAGAACAATATCAACAGTTAATGAAGGTTGTTGTGCATTCAAACATTTCCACAATGAACTATAGAACCAATTAATTCATGATAACCATAATTTCAATAGTGGATTAATCAACCATTTCATAAGATTTGAATTTTAATCATATATGGGTGGATTTTAAAAAGATATTTCTAAGGTAAAATATTATGAAGCCAAGCCAAGTTTTATGTTTTAAATTCATGCTTACAGTCATGAATTAAAAATAAAACGAAAAAAAATGCAAACGGAAAACTCAATAAGGTAAACTTAACCCAATCATCGCCTCGAAACTCAAAAACATAAATGTTTAAAATGAAAGGTGGTTGCAGCTACATAAAGATATAATTTCTTTGTGGTGACTTCGATAAAAATTGAAAAAATTGGTGGCTGCCAACAATGGTGACATACTGGGTGAAGCAGTTATCTGTGCATCACCAGAAAATTCATGTTAGGGTGAATTAGATGAAATGAATTTTTATAAATAGTTAACAACAAATCAAGCATTCCAATCATAACTTAGAAAATAACGCAGTTTAGCATTGGATGCATTTCTGTCCGAAAATTTAATATGGTGTCTTATTAAATCACAAGTGTAATGATGTTTATACAGATGACTTCAATACCATTGACAGGGCCACTGCTGCCAGCAAGCATCCATAGCCTCGGCAGGGATGTCATTTAACCCACTCTAGTACCTCTATCCTGTCCCAGAGTTGTTCATTCATGATAAAAACATCTTCATACTTGATCAAATCACAATACATACCTGAAGATCTTCTTAAACCCGACATTGCTTCGTTGCCAGGAGGCATGTTCAGTACCTCGACAAAGTTGCCTTATGTTGATGGGCGAAATTGACCGTCCGTCAACTGAGAGAGTGGAACCGGTCCGGGGTTGTCTAATAACCCAAGCCGTTTGGAATGAACCACCCTGACGGGTTTAGCGGCTCCGTTAGACGATCTAAGGTCCTAGGAAAACCAAAGAGAAAACTAATCTAAACTAACTAATCTAACTAAAACTAAAGAAACTAAACTAACATAAAACTAAATAAAACAAACTAAACTAACTAACAATAAATAAAACAAACTAATACTAACTAATAAATAAAACTAACTATTAAACAAACTAACTAATCTACTATTTCTATATATACAAACTACTAACTGAAATATAACTTATTCACAAAATATACAATATCTACAAAATACAGATTTAAATAAAACCTGGAAAACTCATTTTCTTTCTGCCCTAAGACAGATAAAGATATTTTTGTTGATTTTATGATTTTATGAATAAGAAATAAAACTTACTGAAAATAAACAATCTAATATACTAACTACACATTTATCTAACTAAAATACTAACAAATATACTAAACAAATAAACAACAAACAGACCTGGAAACGCTCCAGATTTGTCCTGTGTATGATGACTTCGAAGCTGGTCGGAGGAAGGAAACTCGCATCGAATAATCCAGAAGCTTCTCGTAAACGATAGCTGCAATGCTCTTTGAGTTTATTTACAGGACAAATAAGACATAAAAAATCATAACAATTATACGATTTATAAATCTCTGCAATTAGGTAAACCTGTTATGCAAAAACTTATACTTAATAATTCAATTGATGAAGAAGAGAAATCTGTCATTCACAAACTGAATCAAGTAATTGCTATGTTTTTTAAATACTGGAAGAAATCAGATATGGATTATATTGATTAAATCATATCATTTGCAAAAGACTAAGATAGCTAAAGTAGTCATTAACCAAATGCAAATTGATACACATAAACACGAAACAAAATATTGATATTATGAAAAGCTAAAGCTGCAGCAGAACATCAATTTCTGTCTCAGTCTGTATTAAAATTCCATATCCTTGTTCTCCCACGAATGAGGATGGTGTTATTACAAAAATAATAAGTATTTATAAGTTTTTCCAAAGGGTAAAACCTCCTTGTGGAAGTTATCAAACTGTTTACATAATCTGGGAAGATATTCCCAAGTTGTCTAAACTAGGAAATTAAAATGAAACTAAAACATCCAAATATCCTCTAAACTGTCCATCAAATCCCATGCAATTCAAATTCACTTGAAAAGGATACAAAATAGACAAGTTAGAAGACTCTTTTATTAATAAAATGATAAAAATTAAATTCTATAGACTAGCTACAGAATCATCTGATTCTATAGCTAGTCTAAATAAAGATACAGAATCAACATTGAGATTAATTCAAATCTTTTTAAAGAATTAAATTTAATCATCATCCAAGAAATATCTGAAAATGAATCATTCAGTTTGAAATAATTGATCCTACAAGATCCACATCATTCAATCGAATACAAAGATGGAAATACGCTGTTTCGATCATTATCACAAGTCGGGTAAATGAAATCATGTGAAACATCACCGTAATCGTTCCTCAACAAATTGAATCCATCAGTTATGAAATCATTTTAATATTCAATTGAAAATGAAACAAATCGTAAACACTTCGTTAAAATTGTCTTATCAACAGGGGAAATAATCGAATCGAACATGATTATTCTCAAATCACGATAACTGTATGGCAGGCGATTTAGACTGTGAACGAATTCAAACCATAACTGACATATGACCAAAATCGTAACAGGATCAATCAAACAGAGTTTGTTATAGATTTCAATCGTTTAATTTTGATGACAATCGTTTCAATCAAATGAGTCATAACAGGGTTTGACCAATTCGTTTCACAAATCTAAAATACAGAGAAACAATTATAATCTGAACTCGACTCATAGAACAAACTTGCCAAATTAGAATAAGAGCGAATCGATTGGCTAAGGTTTTCACATAGTTTTTATGATTCGGATTCATTTCCCGATTCGGGCACGAATGTTATTTGAGCGTATTGTTTTCATCAAAGAAACAGAGTCATTATCCTTATCCTGGAAACAATCAAATATAGAACATCACATGACACAACATCGTAACAAGTATCCTCCCGAAGACATTTACCAATCATAGCATACCAATGATAACGAAATCGAATCTGAGCAATATCGTTTTCTTAATTAAGCATAAAAACTTCCTGTTGGGAGTGGGCGTAGAACGAATTGAATCGAAAACACACCATTTTCGTTATTTCACTCAGATAAACTTAGCAAATGAAATCCAAATGAATAACCATAAAAAATCTATGAGCAAATCATATATCAAATCGAAGATCTTTCTATTTTAATCAAAATGAAGCCATGTACAGGATGATCACCGAATGACAAAGGCATTTGGATGAATGATCAAACTATTTAAAAACTGAATACCAATTATTATAACAACCTATATTATTTACAAAACAAAACAATGTCAGAAACATACCTGTGTAGCAACGAGGCTGCTTGATTATGCCAGCTTGGAATTTACAACAGCCGTGGCTGATTCCACGTTTTTGAACATGATGGAGCTGGTTGTGTTTTTCTTTTTATCTGTCGCTTGGAGCTTGGCCTTTTGACTGGTTAGGACTGTGATCTAGTCTTCCAATGATTGAATCTGTGATTGGAGTATCGGAACATCGATATAATATCGTTATAACCATGAATTGCATTGGTCACAGGGTGACTGTGTGGGTTAGACTCGACATAGGGTTTTGGTTTGTTTCTAGCCATTCTCGAAATGAGCCGGGCATTCCTTTTCCCTTTAGCATTTGTAGTAAGGTTTGCCTTGGGATTTTTGCCCATAGGCTTCTTAATGACCTCTGCATTCTTAGTTACAATGTCGGGTAAGTCGATAGGAGGGTTGGCCGAGTGTTTAGGCAGTAGGAGGTGTAAGGGTACAGATGATTCAACCTTAGTCTCAGTTACCACAGGTTTATCAACCTGTATAGGATCGATGTCCTCAAAGCCATTACGGGCGATGAAAGCCTTCCAAGTATCACCAAGCAAACTCAAATGATAAACAATGATGAGCTTGATAAGCCCATGATGAAACAAGTTGTTGTCAGCCTTGTGCCTTTTATACCTTTTGGACATTTTATACAAGCTCCGATGAAAGTAGAACGACATGTTTAGAGGATACCCTATAAAAATCATCAGTAGATGCAGGTTTTAAAGGAACACAAGTCCGTATTGACCTTCACAGGTCACGAACTTCTTGACAAGCATCAATAAATCGTGCCATCATGGTTTGAGCATAGATACAGGCATACCTCTGTCACAAGAGGTGACTTTGCGTGATTGAAACATCAATGTCCATGGCACTTCCTCAACCTTGCAATTCTGAAACCAACGCTGTCCCGAGGTAGGTAACCCCGTGGCTGAGCTGATAAATTGTTCATCAATCTCTAACTATATATCGCCGAACTTGGCTCGACATCCATCGAAGGTCATGGCAAACTGTCGTGCTACACAAAGGTTAAAACCCTCGAATCGTTTCACAAAGGTAAGCCATCCACTGTCTGCCAAATCTTGGCGGGCATTGTCAAACATTAACAGGGCTTGACTGCCATTGGGTTCAACTCACACGACTGGTGCCATGGAGCCGAACACATGGTAAGGGAAGGGTTTGAATTCACCAACGCATACAAGAGCAGAGCTACCTGAGCCAACAACAATGAACGAGCAAAGGGGGTAAGCATTAATGCGAGCATGCGAAGGTGGTGGAGTCTGCCATGCAAAATATTGATTATCCAAGTACAACCACCAACTTTCATAGCTATTCACTCCATAATAATAGTTCAACCATTAATTCATGTGTACAACCAATGAAATCAAAGGTGTATACCAATGCGCGCAAGTGTTATACCATAATGTTTAAAAATCCGACATATAAATCAAAACCCAAAATCAACTATGCGCCAATGTATATAATCAAAAGTTTAATCAAAGTGCCAAACGGAATTCATATAGTCGACAAGCCAAAATTTATGAAAAGATTAACATAAGGATTATATCATATATATATAAAAAATTTAATCAAAACCCCTATGCATTTTCATAGAATCAATGATCAAGCAAGCCACATGAAGTGCAAGTCCAAAGGCTAAATACCTTCAATAGAACCAAGTTATACAATCAATTGAAGTATGAGAACCGATCAAAGGATATTGCCAGTTGTGTAATGATCAATAAAAGGTAAGCGCAATAGGCATAATGAAAAAAGAAATATCCATAGTTCAGATAATGATTGAAAAACAACTTTGAGAGGAGAAGTTTTCAAGCTTATAGTCGTGAAAACTTAACGAAGACAAACGTGTAAATGTCGCAAGAAATGAAAGTGTCGTCTATTTGAAAAATGCGACGAAAAACTTGATATTTACAAGACATAGGTGTAGGAAGCTTATAGGATGATAAAAAAGGTGAATTGGCTGCCAACAATGGCGACACACTGGAAGAAGTAGTTATCTCTGCAAAAAGTACAAATTCAGATTAAGACAACGAATATAATTTCGACTCAAAAATAACAACCAGAAAATCGTACAAACATCATCATTAATCATTTTTTCCGGCAGTGTTCTAAAAGATGAAAACTAATAAAAATCTTAAGATTAGCAAGTCATGATATTAAGATAAAATCTCCAATACTGTTGGCATGGCCACTGCTACCAGCAGGCGTCCATAGCCTTGACAGGGTTGCCATTTAACCCAATCTGACATTTGTATCCTGTCAAGAAGTTCTAGATCAGAATAAAGGACATTAAAGAGGTTTCTTATATTTTTTTTTCAGATTTTCATGTACCCGACATTGCTTCACTGCCAGTGGGCCTGTTCAGTACCTCGATGAAGTTGTCTTGGCGCCATGCATGCATTTACCCGCTGCCAACATACCTGTTCAGTATCTTGGCGGGTTTACAAGCACTTCCCACATCTCTTATTAATAATTTTTTTTTTGTTTTTCTTTTATAGATATATAGTTGAGCGGGGTGACGCTGAAAATCTTGATATTTTAACATATTTTTTAGACCTCATCAGAATTTTTTAGCACTGTCCTTTATTTAGCTCCAGAGATGTTTTATTTACAAAACAACTTCCTATAACAGGGAGACATCTTTTGAGTCATTTCTTTACGGAAAAGGGACAGCGTAAAAAGATAATAGATGATCATGACAAGATTTGCTCAGAGATTGAAATCAATAAACTTCTTTCAAACAACAAAATTTCTCAACACAGATATCAATTTCAGCAATATATTATTGATGTTTGTACAAATTTTCCAGAAGTTATTTCAGCGAAGAAATTTCTATCATCTTTGTCTGAATAGTACATGTATGTATATGTCAAAAAACACAAACTGATAAATTCAAATCAAAATAAAAAACAGAAAGCAAACGAAAGTGCAAACAAAAGAAAAAATATATACATAATATACAAGGGTAGTTATCAAGCAAAGTATCTTTTCAAGGCTTGGCCATTCACCGGGTAGGTGTCAGGCTGCCCTTCAATATTCTGCAATCAAAAGGAACTAGGACCCAACTTTTCAGCAATTAAAAATGGTCCAAGCCATAAGTTTTGAAATTTGGTGTCCTCACCCTTTCCTTCGTGTGGTTTGTCCCATTTTAAGACGAGATCGCCTATTTCAAAATTCCTATCAGAAGCAGAATTAGAATCGAACCATCTTTTAACCAATTCTTGATGTTGATCTAACTTACGCTTAGCTTGGGATCTTACCTCTTCCAACTTCATCAAAGCGTTAATTCGGCTTTCTAAAGGGGGACAATCTTCTTCTTGGACTTTTTGTGACAACTGTAGTGAAGGAAGAAGAATGTGAGGTGGCAGAATTGCTTCTCTTCCATAAACGAGAAAAAAGGGGGAGTTACCTATAGCAGCTTTGGGCGTTACCCTATCATCCCACAGTGCGTTCAACAGTGCATTGTGCCAATTCTTGTGATTTTCAGCCACAATTCTCTTGATAATTTTAATCAAGTTCTTGTTTGTTGATTATGCTAAGCCGTTGCTCTGGGGGTATTAACTAGCAGAATACTTCAACTTAATTCCTTTCTCCAAAGTGAACTTGCTCATCTCAAGAGAAGAAAAGTATGAAGCGTTTTCAAATACTAGACAATCAGGGATGCCAAAACGAGTGATAATATTCGAGTTTAGAAAAGTGATTACCTGACTGGTGTTGACAGTTCTTAGCGCACCAACTTTAGATCACCGAGTAAAGTAATCTATGGCTGTCACAATATACTTGTGCTGTTGCGATGACAGAGGTTTAACTGGACCTATGATATCAAGGCCCCATTGCTGGAAAGGAGAATCTGCTAAGACGGGTTGCAAGGGAAAGGCTATTTTTTGCAGCTGCCCTGATGCTTTCTGACAGATGATACATTTACGACACAAGGCATGTGCATCCCTAAAAAGAATGGGCCAGTAGTAACCGACTCTTAAAACCTTATGAGCAGTGGTGTCGCCACTGAAGTGACCACCAGCTTCTCCTGCATGCAACTCAAGCAAGAATTTTTCAGCTTCGTCTTTCTCAAGACAACGCATCAGTACGCCGTCAAAATTTTGATGAAACAATATATCGTTAATCAGATGAAAGGAGGCAGACTTTAGCCTCAAAGTTCTCCTCTTGGCGGGGTCAAGGTGAGGGTGTGCTAACCCATGTTCAAGACAAAATCTAATATCCCCGTACCAGGGACTAACGAGGTTTTGTGTGCAACAAATCAAACTTTGATCACTTTGTCCTAGGTTTGACGTATCACTATCTTCTTGCTGTCCTGTTTCCGAATCAACAACCAATTTACACAACCCTTGGCCTCTCACAATCTGAGTTGGGGTGATTTCCAAGTCATATTCCTGCAAGGAGGTGACCCAGTTAGCTCTCTTCTCTCCTAACTCCTTCTGTACTAACAAGTTCCTTACGGCAGGGTAGGGGACAATGACTTTCGTCCTTGACTTCAAAAGATAGGACCGAAAGTGCTTGACTGCTTTGAAAACAACATAGGCTTTCCGATCAACCGCTGGGTAGTTAATTTCAACACCTTTGAAAGCAGAGCTCATAAAGGCGATGGGTACTTCATTGTTATCGTCATTCTTCTGAGTTAGGACTGCGGCATAGGAACGGTCAGAGGCAAAAGTATAGAGTGTAAAATCTTGAGAGAAGTCAGGGCTCATGAGAGACGGAGCGTCTATTATAGCCTTCTTTATGGAATTAAAAGATTGATTTTTTGTGGGTCCCCAGTGATATTGGGTGTCTTTCTTAATCAGGTTCTGTAGAGGTCTGACCATTTCGGAGAAACTGGGGACGAATCTTCTCACGAAATTAATCTGGCCTAAGAAAGACTGCATGTATTTTTTGGATGTAGGAGGGGGAAGTTTAGCGATGAATTGAGTCCTTTCGGGGTCAATAATCATTCCTTCGCTAGACACAATGAATCCTAGAAGTTTACCCTGTTCTACTGCAAAGATGGAATTTTTGGGGTTTAAGGAGATGTCGTATTTACGACATCATAGCATAACGGTTCGTAAGTGAGCTAGATGATCATCTTTGTTTTTAGAATAAACGGTCACGTCATCTAAGTAAAATACGACAGAGTGATTGATTAAGCCTCGAAAAGCAATGTCCATTGCTCTTTGAAAGGTAGCACCAACGTTAATCAATCCAAAGGGCATTTTGCAATAAGCATAAGTGCCCCACGGGGTACGGAAGGTAGTTTTGAGTTGGTCTAGTGGAGACATTAGGACTTGGTTGTATCCAGATGAACCATCCAATAAATATAGCCTCTCGGAACCAGATACCTATTGAAGGATCTGTTCCATGGGTGGGACAGGATAGTTGTCTTTGTCAGACACTCTATTGAAGTTCCGAAAATCGACACAAAGTCGAATTTCCCCGTTTTTCTTCTGAACTGGGACAAGGTTGGACACCCATTGAGTGTGCCTAACAGGAAAAATTATTTTAGCACTTAGGAGCTTATTCAATTCTTTTTGAACGATCGATTCTAGTTTAGGGTGCATTTTCCTCAGTTTCTGTTGGAAGGGTAAGGTTTGGGGCTTCATCATGATGACATGCTGTATGATATTAGGATCGAACGTTTTAAGATCATCGTATGTCCATGCAAAGACGTCCTTAAATTCTTTAAATTCTTTAACAAAAGCAGCTTTTTCTTGTCTAGAACATCCCAAGCCTAGATTAATACACTGAGGATTTTCCCTAGTTCCTAAGTTCACTTTTTCATAAGACAACGAGGAACTATTGGTTTTACAATTGACCGTCTTTTTAAATTTATCTTCAAAATCATAAAAATTTTCTAATCTAACTATGGATTTGGGTATGAAATTTACCATGTCCGATAGTGCTTTAGGAGATTTCAGATCAGGTATTACTGTAAAATCATGCAAATTGTCGTTGTGCATGCGTTCATCTATCACTGCGCCTTGAAAGGTTTCTTCCATATGCAAAAAGTTAATGATATGCTGATCATCGTCAAATACTCTCCAGTTTGTGATATTGTCAGGAAAAGATGGTCGAAACAATAGCTCGACGGAGAATGCGTCTGGGGACAAGCCTTTTGCAGGAAGAAGTTTAGAGGCTACATTAGCTAGTAGATCTGCTTCAACATTATTTAGTCTAGGAATGGAATTTATATTGAAAGTAGAAAATTTATTCATTAAACTCCATACCTTTGATTGGTAACTTTTGAGATGCGGGGAAAGACAGTGTATAGAATCTCTTACCTGCCTAACCACTATTTCAGAGTCGCCAAATACAACCAGATTTTGAATGTTCATATCCAGGGATTTTTTGAGACCTTGCAGTAAAGCCTCATATTCTGCAGTATTGTTAGTACATTCAAATTCTAGTCTACAAGCCATTAATGTCTTGTTACCTGCCAGATCGATAATGATGCAGCCTGCTCCAGCTCCTTCTTTAGACTTGGAACCGTTGAAATATAGAGACCAAATTTGATTTCCATCGGGCATGAGGGACTGTTGCATAGAAGCTGTTGGTTGCATATATGCTACGATATCGGACTGCTGTTCTGGATTGTTGATAGGTGAAACCTCAGCCATGAAATTTTCGAAGAAGGTGTCCATCCCCTAGACTTCGGGTGAATCAACAGAAGGTGTATATGGTTCGTTAGGATCATTTAAATCTTTGACCGTGAACTTAAGGTAACGCTCACAATTCACTCTGATCTTGTTAGGATTACCGTTCTCTGGAAGCCATAAGTGAGACCAGTCCATCGCGAAGTAACCATGTAGCTGCTCCAACCAGTCCCTGCTAAAAGACAGACCATACACTTCTGGAATATCCACAACAATTATATCAATAACCTGATGAACCTTTGGGTTAGACGATAATCTAATCAATACATTTTTTAGTTCGCCTATAACTTTGACATTTGTCCGATCAAGTTGTATGATTTTTAAAGTAGATGGTTCCACTTCACCGCTAATCTTTTGAAAAACAGACCAAGGCATCACATTGGATGATGCTCCTGAGTCCACCATACAATTATGCACATTTCTGTTGAAAATCTTGAAAGTTAAAAGAAAAGGAGGTACATTCTTGCGAGTAATAGGAGTAGTAGCTTGTGGCTTCTTACTCACAATTTCTAAGGCTACTTTATCTACATTATTTACATTATTTACAGGGACTACAGGAAGGCTTCCTTTATCTTGAGGATCAGGATTATTTTTAGTGGAATTCTTCTGCGGAACTTTGCTTTGCACAACCTTGTTACCATTGGAATTGCCATTTTTTCCATTCTCTGAAATATTTTGCAACATTTTTTGTAACAGAAATGGAAACTTCAATAGCTCATAAATAGAAATGTTAGCCCTTAACTTTTTAAGATCTTCAACAACATCATAGTCTAAGTTGGGGTTCACATTACTCTGTTTAGTCTCTGCTGATTTAGATGGCTTTGGAGGTGAAGTTGTAGTGTTCTCGGTAGAAGGCTTGTTTGCTGTCTTACCCCTAGTGTTATA
>WSFP011492444.1:0-14690 GCA_009831015.1 Picea engelmannii
TTGTAGTCCAACCTGCACATATTATAATCAGATTTTCATATTAATGAAAAAGACAACAATTTTTCCTGCATATGGTTGTTTATGCGTTTATGGTTTTATGTGTTTCATGAATGTATGTTGTAGATGTATGTGATAGATTTCATATGTAGTAGAAATATAGATTTCTCTATCTTTGCTAAGTTGGTAATATCGTTTTGGGTTCTTTAGGCTATGCAAGGAGTGCACAATGAAACATTTGAGGTTCTGTAGCTAACGCAAGGAGTGCGCATATGAACTCTGAGGCATCAGAAAAGAAGTGCCAGGAGGGTGCACCAGAGTGATAACAACTCAGGGGAAACCTCAAGGTTGCTGAATACCTTAGAGGAGAAACTGTGCAGAGAAATCACAGAGAGACAGAGTCACTGAGAACTCTATGGAGCTCTACCAAGTGGGCATCGAGCATGTGCAAGTATGCACAAAGAGAACTCTCTGTCGAGTTCAAAGAGAAGAGTATCATAGGAAGATACTCGGAGAGTTACTGAACACTCTGTAGAAAATGTCCAACAAGGTGTGCTTTGAGCGAGAGGTTGCCAGGAGGGCACCAAAACCCTTTGAAGGGAGCAGAAGGGTTGAGACCCTTAGGAGATTGAGTAAACCAAAAATCTTAGAAGAAATAGCACTTTCAGAAGTGTAGACGAGACCCAGGAAATTTGGCTCGTAAGAGGAGCAAAGGCTGAAGTCGTTGAACATTTACAAACTATTCCAAGTCGGAAGAAATCCAAAGCTCATGAGGAGGAGTGACAACAACCATTAGATCAACTATGGGAAGAAATATGGACCATTGAATCCACGTCCAGACACCCAAGGGAGCGCTCCGAGGAAGAAATAGATCCCAACCGCAGGATCTGAGCGCAGAGGATCAACAGTCGTCCGATCAAGGTAAATTGCACGAGCCATAACCCTTTGTGTGCATAGGAGAGCTAACTTGCCGAAGTCTCGAAGTCCCGAAGCAGACATGGACCGTCCATCATCGAGGGGGACAGGTGGCTAAGATCCATAACTCTAGAGCAAGAACACTTCAGAGGTTTTGTGGTCAAGGAGCAGGCCAACTCACCGAAGGGCCAAAGGCCGAAGTAAATCCAGGCCATTGGTCCCCATGGGGTATGTGTCGACAGATCTCAGACTTTGGAGGATTTCAAGTGTGGAGTGGGACAAACTCACGAAGTCCTAAAGGCCGAAGCAGATCGCAACTGCCCATTGCAGAGAACACGTGGCGCATATCTGAGATTTCGGGGAAAATCAATTCAGAGAATTTCAGTCGTGGAGTGGGACAAACTTTCGAAGCCCTAAAGGTCGAAGTAGATCGCAACTGTTCGTTGCGAAGGACACGTGGTGAGAGATTACGAAGTTTGGAGGCCTAGCACTCCGAAAGGAAGTTGACGAGAGTGGAGAAGGTCTGGATCGTCGGATCCAGAGGGATGCGTGGCGGAAATCCATCAACTTCGAGTGAAAGCACTCCGGGAGGAACGAGCGTGCAGGAGTCTGAAACTCCCAAAGCTCGAAGGGCTGAAGTGGATAATGGCCATCAGATCAAGGAGGAGACACATGTCGAGAGATCGTGTACTTCAGGTGGAAGTACTTTAGGGGGAAGAAAGTGTGGAGAGTTTGAAACTCTCAAAGCCTGAAGAGCTGAAGGCAATCGTGACCGTTGATCTGTGGGAGGTACATGTCAACAGATCATGTACTCCAGGTGAAAGCGCTCCGGGCAAAGGTGAGTGTAGAGGAGTTGAAACTCCCGAAGGCCGAAGTCTCGAAGTGGACGACAATCGTTGATTTGAGGTGGACACGTGGCGCCAGATCTAGAACTCCGGGTACATAATACTCCGGAGGAAAGAGGAGAGTGAAAGTGCCAAAGTCCCGAAGTGGATCTCGACCGTTGATCGAGAAGGGGATTGAAGGCCATTGATGTGGTCTTGGTTGAAAGTGTCGAAGTCTCGAAGTGGACCAAAGTCGTCGATTTGAGGAGGACACATGGTGGGAGATCTACCATTGCGGAGAAAGTCACTCCAAAAAAAGGTGGAGGGTGTTGAACGAGAAGTCCTGAAGGTGGAGAGAAGGGATTCATCTGAGTCGTTCGTTTGCTAAGGATAGGTGTCAGCAGATCTTCCATTTCAGAATATAGTCATTGCGGAGAAAGTAAGGTTTGAGAGTTGAAAACTCTGAAACCCAAATTGCAAAGCAAATCACGACCGTTGATTTGAAAGGGACACGCGTCGATAGATCATAAGGATTTGAGAATGTGTGATCTGGAGAGAAGGAAGGAAAGAAGAGACAGATTGTAGCCGTTGATCAAGAGGCATCGCCCGAGATTGAAGATCAACGATCACGCTTGATTGCGGGCCATAAAGTGCTCGGACATTAGAAATCTGAGAGTGGGCCGCAATTGAAACCAGAGTATTGGAAAAGGGATACGTGGCAGTTGGAGGTAAATTGCGGGGAGAAAATAGGTGTGGTATCAAACCACTCTAGGCTGCTTCCACAATCGTGTGTTTATGTGAGGTCATAGCCCGAGGTCACATCTAGGAATGGGCTAATGGAAAGGAGCTAGCGCCCGCGAATTGAAAAGTGCCAAGAGTGTTAGAGAAAGGGCCTGCAGGTTCCACAGGACATGCGCCTTAGGAGAAAAGGGGGCCTATACAAGTTGATTTGGGTTCAAGTAGGAGCCCGAAGAGTTGATTAGACTCAACAGAAAGAAAGATCCTAGATTGGGAGGTCGCAGAACCCTAGGAGGGGAGGGTGGCTGCATCACATGGCCTGTCTCCATACCTGTTGATCTACGGCCTGAGCAAATGTAGTGGGCTCTAAATCTGTAATGCTCATCACCATAGCCAAGTAGGGCCCAAACCTCTCTAGTTCTCTACTCTCTCTTATCAACCTCTGAGTCTCTCCAACATATTCCTTGGCCTCCTTTAGGGTCTCCTGAAACCATCTCGATTTGTTCTTCCTTGAAGTGACCTCTAGCAGTGTAGTCTCCTCATGCCCCTGAGTCTCATGCACAGATCTTTGCAAAGCAGTCTATGACCTTGAAACACCTACACCAACTATATGTATACTCGACAACAATGAACTTGAAAGTGTAATGGGTGGACCAGTCACCCTTTAACTCGATGTACTCGACACCTAAGGTTGTGTCCCCTGAGATGCATCACTCTGAATCTGCAGGACCTCCTCAACTCTATCTCTCAACTCAAGAGATATTTTGAATGCTCTTCCCTCCTCGAATCTGATATCTCTCCTCACCACCACTTTCCTCAGTGCTAGTATGTAGATCCAATAGGCCTTAGAGACCTCTGAGTAATCAACTAGAATTCCATACTCTGTTGTGGGATCTAGCTTTGTCCTCTTCTCTGAGGGGACATGAGAGAATGTCGAGCACCTAAATATGCGTTGGTGCTCAACATCATGCCTCCTCCCAGTTAAGGCCTCCTCACGAGTCTTCCTCCCCAAAGCTCTACGAGGACTCTTGTTATGCATGTATACTACAATACTACAAGCCTATGCCCACAAGTAGAATGGAAATTATTGATCTTGCAACATTGATCTTGCTGCACCAACTATGGCCTTGTTCTTCCTCTCTGCAACCCCATTTTGCTATGGGTTGTAAGGAACAATCAACTGCCTTCTGATACCCTACTGGGTACAAAAGTCTACAAACTCTATGGAGGTATATTCACCTCCATTATCTGACTGCAATACCTTGATCTTCTTTCCTGTCTGGTTCTCCACAAGAACTTTGAACTCTTGGAACCTCTTAAATACCTCACTCTTGGTATTCAGGAAAACGATCAAGGTCTTCATGTAGTGGTCATCTACGAAAGTAACATACTACTCACAACCACCCAAGGAAACACCTGACATGGGCCCACACACATCTGTGTGTATCAAATCTAGTACCCCAGCTGATCTATTATCACTGCTGGGAAAAAAAAGTCTTAGTGTACTTCCCAAGAGTACACCCTCTGCACACCTCCTGGTGCTCAATGTTGAGCTTTGGCACTCCTGTCACAATATCTCTTAGCGATCTCAAACCTCCATGGTGCAAATGAGCCATCCTTTGATTGCAAACTCACACAACTGACTGCTGCTACTGTTAGTCGCCAAGGAATGCAAAGGCTGAAAAAACAATCTATACAGGTTCCCCTCTCGTGTCCCAATCACTCTTCCAGAAGTGACACTGGACCCCTTATGGTGAATGAGGACCTATGTCCCTCTGAAGTACACTTCATACCCCTTATCATGAATGGAGGAAACCAAAATAAGATTCTTCTTCAACCCCGAGACATACAATACATCCCTGAACACCAAGGGTGGCATCAACTCCCTCTAAAAGGAGACTGTTCCACGTGCGATCGCCCTGACAATGATGTTGTCTCCAAGCACTATCTCCAACCTAATCTCTGGATCTCTGAGATCAGTGAAGTGCTCTCTCACACCTGACATGTGACTCGATGCTCCACTATCAATGTATCGGATGTGGGATGGTGTCTCAACTATCTAACAACGTACTATCAAGGAGCACTCCCTCTCAAACTGAGAGACAAACTCATCCTTCTTTGCTGTCGCTGCAGTGCCATCCTACTTCTTCTTCTTCTTCTTCCCATTGGGACACTGCCCAACATAGTGCTCCATCTTCTGACATGCAAAGAATTTAACTTTGCTCATGTCCTTCTACTGCTCACCTCCTCTCCGTTGCTGCTTCTTGTACCCACCCTTGGGGCCCTACTTGGTCTTCTTCTTTCCCTTTGCCAAAAGATCAAGATCACACTCATCACCATCCCCACCACGCTGCTAGCTAGTGGATCTAGAGATAACTCTAAGCTCCTCCTGCACAAAGTCATCCCAGAGCCTCTCCCAACTAGGCATATGTTCTCTAGCCACGATGCTTCGCACAAAACTCTCCCAAGTTTTGGAAAATCCATTTAAGGATGTCCTCACCAACTCCGAGGGATCTACTATTTCGTCAACTCCTACCAACTCATCACGAATCTGAGAAAATATCATGAAGAATGATGTAACTGTATCTATATTCATCCTCTCGGTGCCCCTCAGCTTCTCCTAGAGCACCATCTTCCGGTTCTAGTTAGGGCTTTGGTAAAGACCACACAAGGAATTCCACATATGAAATGTGAAGTCCTTACCAGACACATGAGGTATGACATGGTCCTTGACCGCATCAAGGATAATCGTCTTGGCCCTGATGTTCCTCTTCCGGAACTCAACCATGAGCACTGCATATGTAGGAGGTACTACGCGATTCTCCACAATATCCTATAGCTCTCCCTCCTCCAGAATCAAGACAATCTTGGCATTCCACGGAGACCAATTGCTAGCCCCCAGTAGCCTATCCTCCACCCTCAAACCTAGCACCAACATGGCTTCCATTTGATGCTAAACCGACCAAACAAAACTGAGCAACACTGAACAACAAAAATCTACCTCCAACACACAAAACTCAAGTGTGAAAATGAAGCTCCCAAGCTGTGTAAAAATATGCCAACTGTTTTTCACAAAAATCAACCACCTCTTGTGCCCTTAGGGTCTGATACCATGAAGAAATATGAGGATCCTAAAGCTTTCCAACAATTTTGTCATTTGATCTCTTGTTGGGCACTAAGTTCAAGGGTTTCAAATCTGATTTCTCACTGTTTTTAGGACAACCAATAGGTATGATCTTTTGGCCCACATAATCTTCCTTTTAGTGCCTCTTGTTTAGGGTTTTAAGAAGGATAGTTTTTCTATCCAAGTTAGCCTTTAAACATGCACTAAAAAAGAAAATACTCCTCTAGATATTTTACACTTTTATGATGAAAGTAAATAAGAAAACCATGTCAAATGAACACAAGTGTTTTTGGTCAACATGACCCTGGAAAAATCCCCATGGGGAAAAACAATAAGAGAGTAGATGTATTATGGATTTCTCAAGCAAATTCTACAATAAGGAAATGAAACAATGAAACATGATACAAGAGCAATCTCCTCTCAAGCTTTCTTTTGAGTTCCTTGAAATTTGTGCCCCTTTTGGACTTATGCACCCCCTTTCCTTTGTGCCTTCTAGAAGAAGATTTGCACCCTTGCCTAAATTCTTGATTGCTTGTGCCCTTGCCTCTTGCTTGAATGCTTGTTGATGAAGTGCACCCACACACTTGGTGCGAACTTCCTCCACAAAAAATGTGCACCTCCAATGGTGCGCCCCTCCTCAAGAAATGCACACCTTCTACCAAGAGTGCGCCCCTCTCACAAGCTTGGTGTGCCCCCTCTCTAACTTCACTTCTTCTTCAAAACCTCTTCTCCTCTCTTCCTCTCCTTCACTCTAATATCCAAGTGAACAATGAGCCTTATTTTCCTTCCTTTGCCTCCTTTAGCCTCAACCTTAGGCTAACCTAGGAAACCAATGGCTTAGATCGGATCTAGGCCATTCTCCAAAATGAATGGATGAGATTAGATCTCATAATTCACTTTAGTTTCCATAGTTTACTTTTCCCCTCATTAATGATTTATAAAATCAACTTGACTTTATAAATTAAATTACTTTGTCATTAATGATGTTATAAAGTCAAAGTGACTTTATAACATAAAGTAAAAGGTGAGGGTCAAATATTCCCCCCCTTGTGTTTATAGACTCACAAACAGAAGGGTGTTGATGATTGCATCTATGTGAGACATTCTCCAGCTTACAAACCTGTGAGATGTGGATCATTGCAGCTATGTGAGACTTTCTCCAGCTTACAAACCTGAGAGAAAGCCCCTAAGAATGGTGTGTGGTTCCTATATGGGACAAAGCTGGAACGTAGAGATGACCTCCTCCATACTGAGAGTTGAGAAGAACACCAGATTAACACAGTGAGAAAAGTGATCTGCAGAGTTGGACGTACCTGTGGCTAAGCACAAGGTGAACGTGTGAAATCCCAAAGTGTTGGGTGCATTGTCATGAGAACATAAATGAAGATGATGTATTAGCCTCCTTTGAGCAGAAGAGTTGATGATAAACTCTAGATGACTCTCCTGTGTGATGCAGTGGGAAAGAAGATTTGTTGAGTGGACGTGCCTGTGGACGAGCACAAGTGAACGTGTGAAGAACTGGTTCTTCTATGTAATGCAGTGAGCCAGAGATATGGACATCCCTATGGATGTGCCCCTAGTGGATGAGCACTAGTGGGTGTATAGGATCCCTTGCTATATTGTTCAAGAGTCAAACCTGCTTGTAACCCTAATTATAATGTAAAGGGTACATGTCAACCCCACCTTAATGTGACTAGTAATTAATGTAAAAGATAATTAATCTGGTTAATATTAATTATATTATATGCTAGTGAGGTCGGCCCTATTGTGCTAGTAGACACTTCTGTTGATAGGTTCATGTTAGTATAAGTAAAGGTAAATTCCCCATTGAGGAAACACATCTTTCATGTGAGTTTGGAAATTTCAACAAGTACACCTTCTTGGGAAAAGTGCACACCTCTCTTGGGCACTAGAATTCTAGGGTTTGAGCACCCTCTTGTGTGCTAGGTCTTATTGGTGGTGAAGGTATTTCTCTTGAATAATATAGAAAAGGATTTGGCTGAGTTTTCTTCCCTTGTTGAGAAGGGTTTTCCAGGATACTTCTTGTGTTCTTGTGCATGGTGTTTCTTCTTGTGATCTTGGTTGCTGCAACATTATTGTTTATGATTAAGACAAATGCTAAAATGGAATGAACTTCATGCTTAACCTATCTCATTGAAAAATTAACATGGTATCAGAGCATAGGTCTTGAAGAACCCATTTCACAAGCATCTACCGGTCTCCTCTCTTTTCTGCAGAATCATATGACCCTCCTAGGGTTTCCATAAAATCCGTACGACCCTCCTTACTAAGGTGTTTCAGCCCTTAACTACTTAAACGTTGGGGATAATTTTGGAATAGGAGACTATGACCTCCTCCAACGCACCTCCAAAGACTCTCAGAGTGACATTCCGAGCATTTTGAAATTTTGGCCCTAGGGTTTCTAGGGTTTTGCTAAATTCTGCAAAAAATTCAGAATTAGGGTGTCTACAACTCATTGAAGGAGCTCTTTAGCTCACCAATGTTCTCCTATCTTTCAAAGGCTTATTGTTGGCAATCATAAGTCCAATAAAACCTAAAAGTGCTAGCCTAGCCTAGCCGTTAGGTTTTCTAGCCCAGTTGACAAGGGTTTGTGAATAATATAAAATTATGATGAATAGAACTATGATGGAAGATAAGCTTGATGGATCAAGCAACTTCAAGTTCTTGGAAGACAAGATTTCAAAGGAAGACTTATTGTGGGTGATACAAAAAGGTGACACTGTGACTACCTCCTTAATGAAGATGTCAGAGGATAAAGATCATCCATGTTCCATTGGAAAAATCATATCAGCACCCTCAGGTATGCACTTGTATATATATTATTTGTATCATTGTCATGAGGGTAATTGTAGGACGAAGGAACCTTTTGCTGAAGTCATGGATCCAGAAGGATCTCAGTGCATTTAGAGGAACAACAAACTGGAAGTGAAAACTCCAGGTTTGATTGTTGTAATTGTCATTCCTCTAACCTATATTTCTAAAGTTTTCTACATTACAAGTAAGTGTTGTAGCTGTGACAACAATCCTTGAATTGTTTTGATTCTAGAGATGCACTCATTATTCTCCTTTAGGAGATATTCTTGTTTTGGTTCCGCTTGTTTTCTTGTTCCAGACAGGTTAAGATCAAAGGAAGATGTTTATCCTTCAGAGGGAGCCACTTGACTTAGAGGGAGTCAAAACTATTTGAGAAAGATGAAGAATAGAACCATCATTGGGGCAACCAATGCAATAATACATGATCAGAATCTTTGTATGATTCTATGGGAAGGAACATGCATGCCACAGTATATGTTCAGAACAAGAGTCTTCACCAGGCATTGAAAAACAAAACTCTCGAAGAAGTCTTCCCCGGAATGAAGCCTTAGATTGAACACTTCAGGTCATTTGGGTGCCCAACGTATATTCATGTACCCAAAGACAAGAAGTCCAAGCTAGATCCTTTAGAAAGAAAGGATACAGTGAATCTTCAAAGACATTCTAGATCGACATCCCTGGTCAGAGACAGATTGAGACAAGTAGAGACGTTGTCCTTGAAGAAGAGATAGTCCTTCAAAGATCCAAATAATGTCAGATGGAGATTGACAGTAAGACAATACCTTCTCCCCCTTCAACAATTTAGAGGGAGACATACATTATTCCAATTGATCCAACTACTCTAGTTGATATGTTCAGAGATATTGCAGTAGGGTATAAAAGGCCTACCTAGACTCACTCTACGAGAGGCAAAGAAACATACAAGCCTCTCAAGGCACATCCTGAGAAAGAAAAAGAGATTTACGAGCTATCCTTCAATCATGAGCCACTTCATTGATGCTAAGCCTCCTTGTCTTAGAGAAACAACAAGAGAATAGGTATGGCAAGATGCCATAACAAAAGAATACGACTATATCTTAAAGAATGATGTATAAGATATTATTCAGGGACCAGAAGGGAAGTCTGTGGTAACTTCCAAGTGGATCTATAAGATCAAACATGTAGCTGATGGAAGTGTCGAGAAATAGAAAACGAGATCTATAGCCAGAGGTTTCTCATAAACAAAGGGAGTTGTCTATGATGAGAAACTTGATCCAATAAACTCGATACACTTCCATCCGTACTACCATCCATGAGTTGGAAACTATATCAGATAGATATATTCTTGATGAGTTTGGATTTTAGCAAGAATGTTGTTGATTCAAACCTATATTATTACAGTGTTGGTAACGAGAGCATGATTTTGATGACTTATTCAGAAAGCCTTGTTGTTGGATACAAGTAATCCTTGACTTCTTAATTCGAGATGAAGAATCTGAGTATGATGCACTACTTCTTGGGACAAGAAGTATGACAGAGGACCGATGAGATTTTCCTGAGTCAAGGAAAATATACAATGAAAATATTAAAGAAGTTAAGTATGAAAGAATTCAAAATCCACCATGATGGATTTAAAGAAAAAGATTGATGATGATTCAGACAAGACTGATTGAAAACTGATTAGATCATTGATGTATTTGGTTAACACTAGACTTGATTCATGCCATGAAGTGAATGTGCTTAGTCATTTCATGAGTCAACCAAGACAGACTCACTAGACAACAACAAAACATGTATTGAGATATATATGAGGCATAGTTGGATATGGCCTGAGATATGTCTCCAGTGTGAACTTGAGTTTTCAGGATATGCCGATTCAGATTGAACAGAAAGTACAGTGGACCAAAAGAGCACATTCAGTTGTTGTTCGACCATGAAGTTTGCCATGGTTTCTCGATGCAGCAGGAAACAAAACTATGTGACCTTGAGTACCACAGAGGTAGATCATATAGCATCAAGCGTGCGAAGCAATGTGGCTTCACAAGCTTATGACAGATTTACTTGACCATGAGATGGATCGTATGATCATAACCAAGAGCCGTGTGTAAATATCCTTGAGAACCCAGTGTTTCTTGATGGATTGAAAAACAATGAGATGAAGTATCCTTATATCAAAGATATGATGCAGTACCTTCCTACACATGAGCAGATTGCAAACATCTTCACCAAACTAACTTGGTGAAGAATGCCTCCCTAGTTGAGAGTGAGTGTTGATGACTCCAACCAAGAAAAAGTTCAAAGTACATCCATGTGAGACTTGACATGATGAAGAATGCCTCCCTAGCTAAGAGGGAGTGTTGATGATTGCATCTATGTGAGACATTCTCTAGCTTACAAACCTGTGAGATGTGGATCATTGCAGCTATGTGAGACTTTCTCCAGCTTACAAACCTAAGAGAAATCCCCTAAGAATGGTGTGTGGTTCCTATCTGAGACAGAGATGGAACGTAGAGATGACCTCCTCCATATAGAGAGTTGAGAAGAACTCCATATTAACACAGTGAGAAAAGTGATCTGCAGAGTTGGACGTACCTGTGGCTGAGCACAAGGTGAACGTGTGTGTTGAAACAATTTTTAACTTTTTTATCTTCAAGACTAAAACCTTCCTTTTTTGGGTTTCGGATTTTCATAAAGCATAACCCTCACTATCATTTCCAAAAGGCCGGTATCGAAATCCCGACAAGCTTTATTCTTTAAATAATTAAAGGCAAAAAACAAAAATGTTATAAAGTCCCGACGCGCTTTCTGTAAAGTTATTTTTTTTTAAATCACTAAAAACTTAAAACCTAAAGGAGTTGATACTAACCTTTAAAAGTTTTCTGGGATTCGGGGTTTACTAAGAACATATGTTTTAATACATATCCAATCGCGGAATCTCGATCCCCGATTTCTCGAAATATGGAAGTTACTAATTATTAAAGATTAAATAAATCGTATCGCAATTTCGGGATACGGGGTTCAACGATAACATACCTCTTGTCAACATAATCCCCGAAATATCGAAACGCGAAGTCCTGACTTATAATCTGTGTTTAGACCGAATTAACCCTGTTTTGGAAGTTAGTCTATAATCCTAATTAATTAATCTATTAATACGAAATTTAAGGCCTATTTAAATCTTATTGTGATTTCGCAATTTCGGGAATCAGGTTTATCGATGACATACCTCATGTATCCACGATCCCTGAAACCCCGAAAGAATGGAAGTTAATTTTTAAATCCTGATTAATTAATTTACTAATACGAAAGTTAAGGATTAACTTAATCTTATCGTGATTTCGCACTTTCGGGAATCGGAGTTCAGTGATAACATACCTCTTGTCAACATGATCCCCAAAATCTCGAAATGCGAAGTTTCGACTCATAATCTGTGTTTAGATTGAATTAACCCCGTTTTAGAAGCACGATTAATGGTAATTAAACTTCTTAGGTCTTTTCTTATTTTTGGTACCGTTGAATGAAATCTTTCGAATTTTGAATTTGGGATTGCCGAAATACGACCTCATTAATAAATAGATAACTGATAAATGTTGCGTGTATCTCAGAAATATTTTTTGCATTAAATGTAATTGATTACAGGTCAACTGTGTCAGTGTTTTTGTCATAAAATGAGTTTAAGGTGAATTCAAAATCTGTGTTCCAAAACCGATGCTTGTTCTATCCTTCAAAGGTAATTCACATTCGGCCAAGCTCATACGCTTCTTTTCTGTGACAGGTTTTCCTTCTAACATAAAGCTATGGCGCCAAAGAAAGCATCGAAGAAGAGTGAAGATACAGAGGAGATGCGTAACCCAGAAGGAGATATCATATCCGACACTACGCCGCATGCCATCGACTCAATTAAATCATGGACACAAATCTTTGAATTCCTGTATTACGAATTAAAAAATTCTCTTGTTGATTCAGAGAATCACTTTCGGGATATAGCAGAATCGGAGCTTCATAAGATCACAACACGCCCTCGGCTCATGGCATACAATGACATGATCAATTGGGCCTTGGAGAAGGTCGATATACCGACAAGAAGCATTTTAAATGATCAAGCGTTTGTTGTCGACTCATTCAGGCCATAGCATATACAAGTAATGTATAAACTCTCACCAAATCCTAAGCACATTTATAATGCCGAGTTTTTAGCTGAATTTCAAAGGAAAGAGTGTATTGAGGCAGACCGGACTTATCCCGATTTAATCAGAGAATGGTGGAGATGTCCATCAAAATTTAGGGTCGATAACCATGGGGTTTATGCCACAACATATTTGAATGAGGACATGGTCTATGTAGCCATTATGTTGTGTAGACTTTTCGGGAAAAAGAATCCCTGCCATTTTCCTGCAGAATGGGTGCCCTTTTTAGAAGAAGCATCAGAAGGATACACTTTTAAGTGGAGCAAGATTCTGTTTGATAACCTAGCCCAAGAAATTTCAAATTACAGAGTTGCAAGATCTAAAGGTCAGCCAGTGGCATTTTACATGTCGGCGTACATCATGGATGCAATCTGCTTTGTGACTCCATTTCCCCTGATGAATTGGAGTTGGAACATAACCTGCTCTGAACCCATTCATGAGTATCATTTTTTGCTATGGGAATAAAATGCTAAGAATGCATTTTATGAAATTTTTCATTTCATAGTAATTCCAATGCATAAGATGTTTTATGGCTATGAACCCCCTCGCATTTATGAGCCAGTCTCAGAAAACCTCAAAGCAATTGCCAACTGGTTCATTGATGAAAACTTCTCTTACATTACAGTTTATGGGTGTTCAATCCCCCCTCATGCACTTCCAAAATTCCTCTCAGACAGACTGGTATTGAGGGAGGTAGCACACCAAATAGTGAAAGTTGGTATTGGAATAGAGCTAAAGGCAACTCAAAAGAAGTCTTGGCCAATCTTCCCTGTACATGTCTTAAAATTTTCATTGTTAAACCTAGGCCATTCTAAAGTGGAAGCCGAAGCACTTGAATAAGTTAAACTAGTATATATCGAACACAGAAAACATGACCCTTATCAATTAGTAAACAAACATTTGATGCACTGCAATATGAAAGCTTATGAACACGAAAAATATGTCTACGATGATATATTCAAAGAGGTTAAAACCTATGAGGAGGTATTGAACAGGGTACGGGCCTTATCACCCGACTTACAGACTGGTTTCATGTCCTTCCAAAGTCACAGGCGAAGTTGTTTGCCAAAGGTTTTGTAGGGCGAATCCATGACCCCTCCTCTAGAGCAGGAAGGGCCTTCCCCAGGTTTTGAAACAGATGCACAGGATAAAGAAAATCTAAAGGGAAAGATGAAGGAGATTGAAATGCCTTCACAAGAAACGTAAGCTCCTTAGACAAAAAAATTAGAAGCAGGGAAAGGAAAGGAGTTGGAAACACCCTCAGAAATCCCTGAGAATTTTCCTAAAAAAGTAGGAGGAACACCATCGACAGAACTTGGAAGTCCCTTTACTTCTTTGACCCCATTGCAGTCTACCTATGGAAATCCCCAAGAGGGAGCTCTATATGTTAGTGATCTTGAGCCTATTTCTAGGGATGAGATTCATTCCTCTGATTGCTTTTTTAGTAAAAATAGGAAGGCTATCCTGAAACAGGAAATGCATCCAAGAGGAAACATGATGGTAAAAAAGCACAAGATCATTGTAGATGGACAAAAACTTGAAGAGGGGGAATTTGCTACAGAAATAACAGGGACAATGGGATCCTTAGCATCGACAAATTTATACTCTGTGGGTAATTTGAGAACTATGTTGCAACAAAAAGATCAGATGATAGCTCAACTACAAAATCAATTAAAGGAGACTGAAAGCAATATCAGTCAGGAGATAAAAAAGGGTCTAGAGCGAGCTAGATTCAATGACATTCAAGAGATTCAAAAACTGAAAGCAAGCTTTGATGAAGCAGACATGAAGATACAGGTCACTCAAGCATAGGTCCTACAACAAGATGAAATGAATAAACAATTACAAAATAAGATTAATTCCATTCAAAATCAAGTGGTAGAACTTGAAATCTTCCAAGCCCAGGTGTTGGAAATACATACAAAGATAGAAAAAGAGCAACAAGGAGTGTTCTTTAATCTGAAATTTATTCAAAATTACTTTCAGGAAACAAGTAAATCCTTGGAGAATATTCTCCTGAAAGAGAGAGAAGTGAAAGTAGCCAGAACAACCTTTCAAAAAGCAATGGCTCTTTCAACAAAAGAGGAGGTC
>WSFP011492450.1:0-14690 GCA_009831015.1 Picea engelmannii
AAAGAGTATTCTTATTATTATTGTTATATTATTCATAGGATCAATCCCCATTGTGGATTGATCATGTCAGTTATTGTATTAGGACCAAATCCCCTTTTGCAGATTGGTCAACAGACAATTGTAATAGGCAGAATAAGAAGTCGGCCCCAGCAGTTATTATTGAGACCCATAAATGTAATAAAGGTGGATTTACCCACCCAGAGTGAGAAGTCGACCCTGCCAGTGAAGACACTTCACACGTGCCAGACTTGTATATATAGTGAGGCTAGCGCCTCACTTTGACACACAAAACACTTGCTCATTTCTAAGAGGCAAGTTGCGACTTACCGGTTGGAGAGAGGGAGAAGAGTGGCACATCTTTTGGAGAGGAATTTCTGTATTGGTTTCAGTTATCTCTTGACATTGTATTGGCAATTTATGATAAGGAAGTTTTTTCTGGGTTTTCTTCCCCTAGAGGGTTTCCCGGGATAAATGTTGTGTCTCTTGTGAATGTGTATTTCTCAATGATCTTGTTCCTATGTTGTTCTTATCTATTGAAATGCAAAGAACTATAATAATGGCATAAAACATTAACAGAGGTAGGATTTCACATTGGAGTACATTTATTTATTGTAATTAGGGTACTTACAGATGATATCAGATGGTGTCTCACTATGATTGGCCACGATGTGGCCGTGTTGAGTGAGAGTTGCGCCAACAACATAGTCTGAAGCATTTGTCTCGATATCAAAGGATTGTTGCATGTCGGATAATGAAAGTACTGGGGCTAAGCGCAAGCACTGCTTCAAATCATCGAATGTTTGCTGTGAGGACATGCCCCACACAAACCTTTCCTTACCACCACCCCTGGTTACTTGGCTGAGTGCCCATGCAATATGGGAGAATCCCAACACGAATCTGCGATAGAAATTGGAAATTCCTAAGAAGATTCGAAGCTCAGTGAGCATGGTTGGGGCTGGATAGTCACAGATGACCTAGATCTTAGTTGGATCCACATGCACACTATGATCATCAACAATTTATCCTAGGTGTTGGAGCTTGTCCTTGCCGAAGGAGCATTTTTCCAAGTTGGCATATAGCTTTTGCTTCCACAAAGTGTGCAGAACCTGCTGAATATGCTGCAAGTGTTCCGCCCAAGTCTTGTTGTAGATGAGGATGTCATCCATATACACCACTACAAAAGAATTGGTGAAACGCCACAAGATATCATTCATCATCCTCATGAAAGTTGTTGGGGCATTTTTCAAACCAAAGGGCATGATCAACCATTCAAAAAAACCTTCTTTTGACTTGAAGGTAGTCTTCCATACATCTGTCTGCTCTATTGAGATCTGATGGTAGCCAAACTTTAGATCAATCTTACTGAAGTATTTGCCCCCCTTGAGTTGATCAAGGAGATCGATTTTGGGAATCAAGTATCGGTTCCTGACTGTGATTTTATATAGGGGCCGATAATCAACGCAGAGTTGTCAGGTCTCATCTTTCTTCTACACAAGCATGATTGGGCTTACACAAGGCGATGACTTGGGTCAGATGTGCCCCTTTTGTAGTAGTTCTTGGATATGATGCTTGATTTCCTCATTTTTTAACAAAGAGCAATGATAAATTGGCCCATTGAGTAGTAGTGCACCAGGGGTCAGTCGATGGAATGCTTGACTTGACAATGCAGAGCTACCCGAGTAGGTGAGGAGAAGATGTCTTTGTACTCTTCCACGACCTTATCCACTTGATTTTGCTGCATGGAGAGGTCGGCTGCGGAGGCTATGGATGTGGCTGTAATATTTCACTCACTATGAGAGCGAATCACGAAAAAGAGAAACTTCCCAGTCTAAGAGATGACCTTCCTACATTGCTTGGTAGAGATCAAGGAAATGGCACGAGTTGGGACTACCTCGGGTATCCTGTACAATTTCTTGTCCAAATTAATAATAAGACTGCGAGGCCTAGACTCATATACAACATGACATTTCCATAAATAAGGTTGACCCAAAAGAACATCATAAATTTCAAGAGGAGCAATATCACACAATACCTCATCTTTGAAGGGCTTGATGTCATAGGACATACAACACTATTGTCTGACGTGAAGATTTCTTCCTTGGCGAAGCCATCCGATGGTGTAGGGTTGCGGGTGCGACATTGTCGACAGGGCCAACCACTTGACGACCTCTGCAGAGATGAGGTTTTTTTGGCTACCACTATCAATGATGAAGTGCAGTGGGGTGCCTTTCACCCACATATGTGAATGAAAGAGGTTCTCACCTTCCTCTGTCTCATTAGGTTCACCGGGCTGGATCTTGGTGGTAGCAATGATGGCATTAGGTTTCATGTCAATGATTTGTCTCCCCTTTTCTGATTTTGACTTAGAGTTGGAACCCATCTTTGATTCAGAGGCTTTCACCCTGGCCACCAATGATTGCTTTCAGTGGCAATCAACAATGTTATGCCAGGGGCTCTTATGGAAGTCGCACTACTTCCCTGTATCTTTTTTCGTCTTTTCATTGTCCTTCTTTGTTTGCGTCTTAAATTGGTTATCCTGAGGCTATCCATATTTTCTCTATCATTTGTTCTGCAGGTTGGGGCTGCCCTTGCCCTGCTTCTGCTGTGTGGGGTTTCCAAACCCAAAATGTCGCGTCGTTTGTTTATGCTTCTGCTCAATTTTGATGCCATATCGATAGGTCGCGCCCAAGGATGAGATGTCCATAAACTCCATTTCTTATTGGATATATCTATGCAGACCACTGTGGTACTTGAGCACCAGATGTTGCTCAAAATATTTGATACCCAAATTGGTGCACAAGGTATGGAAGATATTTGTTAACTCTGGCACTGCTTGGTCCCTCTCTTGTCGCAGTGTGGACCATTTTGTATCAGGTCGTCATAACTTCCAAAAGGGTAGAATTTTTCTTTAATAGCATCCCTGAAGGACTCCCAGGTGAGTGTGAGTGTAAATAATGAGGGCTCCTCTGTTTTCTTTTGCTCACAGAAAGTCTCCCACCAATATTTGACATGGAGGATGGCTTTGAGGAGCGCAAAAGAATTCTTTTAACTATTCGAAAAGTTATGGAAAAAAAAATATCCTTGTAGTAGATTCAACCATTTGTCTACAACATCTGTGTCTTTCTGACCTTCAAATATAGGAATATCAAAGTTCATATGTACCTTGAAGGTGGCAACGCCTCCGCTCGAGGAAGATACGTCGCTTGTTGGTAGTCGTTGAAGGATTTGTGCAAAACTATCCATCATCTCGTTCCTCTGTTGCACGAGGGCTTCCTCGAGCAACAATTTGAAAGGATCTCATGTCCCATAATATTTCTTTTCTCCCACCATGGAAGGTCACTTGGGTGTGCGAGAGGTCTTGTCCTCAAGAGAAATAATCCGGAGACACAACTCTTTGTACCCTAACCTCGTTGGGGACATGCACTAAGAATGACAAGGAGCAGACCGCTTTGATACCACTGATCCAGATTTTATGAGCAGAATGAAATGAACATAGACTATTATTTTTGTTAACACAGAGGGACAATGAACAATAACAAATATACAGTAAAACTGGCTTCTATTCAATAAAGAAACATGATGAAACATTAAAATGCAAACTTAAAACAAGATTGCTAGAATGGTGGTGGCTTATCTCTGAGAAGAGATGTGACAAGTGTGTTCATTCGCAAGAAGATGTGTACAATGAGGCTCTGAAATCATTTTTACAATAAACATGAATTCCAAAACCCTAGACATCCAAAAACCTAACCCTAGGAGATGAAACGCCAAAAGGCATGTGGGCCCAGTTGGAGTAAGTTGGTACATCAACTTCTTGGTGTCGTAACTTTTGCATACGTTGTCCGTTTTAGGTGCACGATAGCCCGTTGGAAAGGCTTATCCGAGTACTACACATTATGTCGTCTAACTCTAACTCCATACTTTGTTTGAATATGGCGAGACATAAAAACATTGTTTAGGGTCTCAAAACGACCCCATAAGTTCAGGACCCGAAAACTAGGAAAAAATTGCCAAGAACACTCGTTGGACGATGCAGGGGTAAAAACAGTGTTTGGTAAGGAAACTTACATGATGGTTTGAGGAGAAATGGTGTTTTTTAAGGGAGTTTTTATTGGAAATATGTATAATATGCAAGGAAGCACTATTAGTGATGGGTGTAATAGTTCCATTGTTCCCGAGATTGGAGCTGAAGAAAAAAAAATCCTACAGTTTCTGAAGAAAAGGCTATGTTGTGGCATCAAAGACCGGGGCATATCAGAGAGAAGGGTCTTCGACTACTACATGGTAAAGGTATGGTTGAAGGTATTTCTAACTACTCTTTAGATTTTGATTTCTATGAAATTGGTATATGGGAAGCACAATCAAGTAAGATTCCCTTCTGGTGCACCAAGGGCGAAGAGAAATTTACAGTTGGTGCACAATGATGTGTTTGGACCCGTGTCAGTTCCATCACTGGGAAAATTTGTATACTATGTCTCATATATAGATGACTTCTCAGGGAGTACATGGATATATTTCTTCGCGAAGAAATATGAAGTCTTTGATAAGTTCAAAAAGTATAAGGCTTTTGTGGATAATCAAATAGAGAAAAGAATTAAGGTGGTGAGGACGGATAATGGTGAAGAATTTTGCGAAAATGAATTCGAAGAATTCTGTAAGAAGTGTGGTATAGCAAGGCATAAGGCTATTCCATATACAACTCAATAGAATGGAGTTGCATAAAGGATGAACACAACGTTGATGGAAAAATCAAGGTGCATGCTCAATTGTGTTGTGTTAGGACAAGAATTTTGGGCAGAGGCAATGGGTATTGCATGTTACCTGGTCAATTGATCACCCTCATAACATTGGATTACAAGACTCCACATGGGGTATGGACTGGTAAGAATCCCTCTTCGACACATCTCAGGGTATTTGGTTGTGATGCCTATGTTCATGTTCCAAAGGAAAACATGATTAAACTAGATAAAAAGGCTGAAAAGTGTATCTTTATAAGGTATAAAGATGGTGTGAATGGTTGTAAGCTTTAAAACCAATAAAATAAGAAGGTAGTGTATAGTTGAGATGCGGTACTTAGATAAATCAAAGATGTTGTCAAACAATATGTCCTAGCAAGGAAGGAAGAACCAGATAAAATAGAGTTTGAGTTGAAGGATAATGAATCAGACTCTACAAAAGAATAAGAATAAGAATAAGAAGATCCTCGTATTCTAGTATTGAGGAGATCAGTTTGGGAAAGAAGGAAACAAGAAAGGTATAGTCCACCCGACTTCCGTTCAAATTTTGCTTTGTTTATTACTGATGATGATCCTAGAATTGTTAGGGAGGCAATAGATTCAAAGGATGGAAAACTTTGGAAAAAAGCCATGGTTGAAGAAATGGCAGCCTTGGACAAAAATGAGGCTTGGGATCTAGTGGAGTTGTTGGTTGGAAGAAATCCCACTGGAAACAAGTGGATGTTTAAAAATAATTTTAATGTAGAAGGAAAAGTGGAGAAATACAAAGCTTGGTTAGTAGAAAAAGGGTATTCCCAGGTTAGTGAAATTTGTTCTCCTGTTGCGAAGTTAACTTCTATTAGATTTATTTTATCTGTTGTTGCCGCGTTTGATTTTGAAGTAGAATAGATGGATGTGAAGATAACATTCCTACATGGGGATTTGGAAGAAGAAATCTACACAAAGCAACCAGAAGGCTTTGTTGTGAAGGGAAAGAAAGAGCTAGTATGCAGGCTGAAAAAGTTCATGTATGGGTTAAAGAAATCACCAAGGATGTGGTACCAAAAAGTTGATACTTATATGTTGGGACTTGGCTTCACAAGTAGCAAAGCGGATCACTGTGTTCATTACAAATTAATTGGTGATCATCTTATTTATTTGGTCTTGTATGTGGATGATATGTTGTTGATATGAAACGAGAAGGAGATTATCCAGGATGTGAAAATACATTTGTCCTCTAAATTTGACATTGAGGATCTTGGTGCTGCAAATTTCATTTTGGGCATGGAAATTAAAAGAGATAGGGAAAATAGGAAAATCTGGTTAAATTAGAGGAAATATGTCGATACAATATTGTAGAGGTTTAATATGCATGAATGTAAACCAGTCGAGGTTCCTATTCCTGCAGGTGAAAGTTATCTGAGGATCGGTGTCCCAAGGCACATGAAGAGGAAGATGACAAGTGTCGTGTTCCTTATGTGACTGCAGTTGGCAATTTGATGTATGTAATGGTATGTACGAGATTGTACATTGCAATTGTAGTGGGAGTTTTGAGTAGGTATATGTCAAAACCAGGGAAGGAGCATTGGACAACAATAAAGAGGGTTTTTAGGTATTTATGTGGCACTAATAGTTATGGGTTGAGTTACCAAGGAAGACTAGAATTGGACATGCATGGGTTTGTTGATGCAGACTGTGTTGGAAATCTAGATTGCAGAAATATACAAGTGGACATGTGTTTAACCTGTTTGGAGGAGCAATAAGTTGGATGAGAAAAAGACAAGTTGTAGTGGCACTCTCGACTACAGAAGTTGAATACATGGAAACCATTCATGCAAGCAAGGAATCAATATGGTTACAGAGATTGTGTTTAGGTATTGGGTTGGTACAGAAAGCTATAAGGATAGATTGTGACAGTCATAGTGCAATCTTCTCAGTGAAGAACTCGACTTATCATTCAAAGACAAAGCATATTGATGTTCAGTATCACTTTGTGAGAGACATGGTTAAGGAAAAGAAGGTGTTGTTGATGAAGGCAGACACTTTGGAGAATGTTGCAGATTCATTAACAAAATCTATGAGCACTGTGAAGTTCTCTTTGTTTAGAGGATCTATGGGCATTTCTTCCCTGGATTGTTGACTATGTAATCATGTAATCCCATGTATGCAAAGAAAACAAAAAGTGGGGGAATGTTGGGTATGTGTTATATTATTTGCAAGATTGGTCCCATGTATTGTACACTAATATGGGAGTAAGAGGGGGAAGGGCGCAAGGGAAAAGACCTTAAATTTTCGTTTTGTCGATTTTCGACACATGGTTTTCACCGATGGTTTTCTAATTCCACTTAAGGAATTAGGGTTGTTGACTAATCTAGGTCAATGGATTAGGGGTTTGGATGTCGTCGGATTCTATATGTATATTGTATTGTAAACAAAGAAGATGACGATGAATATAATATTAGAGGTGGATCTCTAAACATGTTGTTGGTTTTCTTGGTTTTGGTTTCCAGGGTAAAAATCTATGTGTAATGTGTTTGTGTGCCACTGTATCTATTCTATTTTTATTAAGAATATGTTTGCAGTAATTAATTGTAGAAGGTCAAAATCTACACTTAGATACCTTTAGCAGAGATGTGGTGCCCCAATACGATGCCATCAGTTAACATCATTGCACATTTTTCATTGTCGAGGGCAACATTCGATTCTTTACACCTTATTAATGTTTTCTCTAAATTTTCCAATACCTCATCAAATTCATTGCCATATGTCGTGAAGTCATCCATATAGATTTCCACATAATCATGAATTAAATCAGAGAATATACTAATTAGAACACTTTGAATGTTGGCAGGAGAATTACATAACTCGAATGGCAGAGCATGATAGACAAATGTCCCCCATGGATAGGTAAACATTGTTTTGCCTTGATCTTCAGGCGCAAACTGGATCTAGTTATACCCACTAAATCCATCGAGGAGAGAAAAGCATTTATTCCTTGCTAACATGTATAGGACTTGGTCAATGAATGGAAGTGGGAAATGGTCCTTGTGTTGCTTTGTTGAGTTCTCGATAGTCCACACAAATTGTTGGACAAGCAATTTTGGATGCAATATCAGGAGAAAAACCTAAGTATAAGGAAAGTGCACAGAGGAAGGAAAGTAGCACGTGGTTAAGACACAACCCAAAGGAAAGTGCGCAGAAGGAAGAAAGCACGTAGGAGGAAGAAAACACACATACAAAAGAATAAATCAAGAAAGCGAGAGAAGAATGCACGAAAGAAGGATGAAAACAACATGTTTTGGAAATAGAAGAACAACAGAAAAGTTGCATGAAGAGCGAAAATCATAACAAAGCAAACAACCAGTTAACTGAAGCTGACCATGCCATGCATTGTAATGGGCTATTTTTGGGATAAATAATAAAGGGTTTTAAACTCTAGATTTTGGGTATAAATATGTAACAGGTTGGGAGATTTAGGGGGGTCTTGAGAGTGAGAGGCAGAGAGAAAGATTATGGAAGATTCATGAATGTAATAGTCAGTTGGTAAGAGAAAAGATGGATAAAGAGAGAGTTTAGAGATAATATTGTGTCTTATGTTCTTTATTTGTCTATGTGCGCTTATGAATGATGTGGTTATGCTTAGTAGACTAGACTTAGTTTATGGATTAAATATGGTATAATATTCATGACTGACTGTGAGAATCTATGTAATAATCGTAAACATACATAAGATAGCAGAGGGAACAATGACTCGAGTATCCAACTCCCTTTCCCTTACTACTACAGAAGCCTTGTTTGTGCAGTCCCAATAGATACCTCAGGTGAGAATTCAGCTACACATGCAGGTGATGCCGAAAGGGCCGATGTATTGTAGGTTTGTTGGTCATAGTTAAACGAACCTTGGGTCTTTAAACAAGTGCGTAGACCAGTTTAAGCCAACAAATGGTTCTATTTCCAGGACCGAGAAATTATGATTAAGGGAATGTTTTGGAGGCCGACTAAGAAGGAGATCGCAGACTGGTTAGAACGAAAGGAATAAGAATTTGCATGACAAGAGAACCAGAACCCTCAGATGAGTGACAAGCAATGGATGCAAAGGTATGTGTTCACAGATCTGCATGAAATATTCTTTCGTGAATTTCTAAAAATTCTGACCGAGTGGCTAGAAAGGTTGGTAGAAAAAACAGGAAGGTTTAGTGCAGCAACGCCGAAGAATTGGACTCCTAAATTGGTAAAACAACTGAATTCGGTATGTAACCCAACTACTCGAGCAATTGATTTTTGGTTGGATAGTGTACAAGGGGGTTATGTTACATAATTTCGGTAGATTGCATTCAATCATAGAGTGTTGCAAAAATATTTTTTTTCAAAGGTCCACGCAGAAGGTTCTTGAAATCATTGAATACGTGGATAAAAAAGTTGTTATGTGGAAAACACATGATGATAATGAAGTCTGATAGCTAAAAGGGATTTGTGCACATAGGGGGATCTAGAGGATGACATGAGGATTATCTAAGAGAAGGAAGTAATGATCAAGGAAGGAATGGATTAAGGATGCAAGAAGGTAACATACTAGAGGAAGAGTATGATTTTGGAGAGTTGCATGGAGGTATAAGAGGCAAAAGACTGGGGCTAGGAGAGAAGGGAAACGCAGTGAGCCAAAGGAGAGAGAACCTTGTGCACTAGTCTGAATCGTAGAGATACCATATATAGGAGGAGAAGAAGAGGGGTTTCGGTCTAGTCCAGTTATAGAAGAGCCAGTAAGTCCTACTCAGACATGATTTTGTGTTGAATCCATGACCCCATGTGCGTCACCACAATCAAAGATGACATTTTAAGACTTGTCAAAAGCCATCATAGTTAGTCGAGAAGTACATAGTAGTAGCAGTCAAAATAGTGGGAGTAGTGCACAGAGTCAAATTCATAATCAAAGTCCACCAGCATCACCAAGAGGAGGGAATACACAAGCCAACATGGCGGTAGTAGATAATACTCTTAGACTTCCTGAATTCAAGGGAGTGGGGTCGAAGGATCCAAAAATACACTTGTTTGTGTGTGAAACAGTTTGGGCAGCTAAAAACATATAGGATGATGCCATGAAGATTGTGCAATTAGAGACAACATTTAGAGGTCGTGCACTAGTATGGTACATGAAGTTATAGAGTATTACACTTACAAGACAGGCCATGAATTTGGTAGAGATAAAGCAAGCGCTATTAAAGGAGTTCAAAAATCTAAATTCAGAGTCGTAGTACATCACCGAGCTAAAAGAGATCAAATAGCTACAAACATAGTTAGTATGGGATTTCAACCAACGCTTTAAGGATGTGATGGGGAGATTGACTTTTAAATTCTAGATCAACAACATCAAGAGTGGTTTATTGCCGAACTTCTACCACACATTTGTAGGCCCCTGACTCAACAAAAGGTTACGTTGCAGCCCGAGGCACTGGAGATTGCAATGACACTAGAGGCATCTCCGACATGAGATACTGGACGAATGGCATAGGTTCAGACACAATTGGCTGCATTGACAATTCAACTGGTCGAGCTTACCAAAGGAAGGGCGAAATGAGAACAAGATTGGTGTACCAAATGCAGGACGGAGGGCCATCACAAGGACAAATGCCCAATATTCGTGTAGTATTGGTAGCTGGAGTGTTGAATCCACTACCAGGGGGGGATACTGCGATATATGTAAGAAATGAGGCCATCACCCCATTGAGTGTCCATTTCTACAGAAGTATCATAGTGCACCCAAGAACTTGATTTGTAATTTTTGTAGGTCGGTAGGACATGAAGAGAAGGATTGTCGTGCGTTCGACCTACTAAAGGAGTGCACATCGGATATGTATCAGATCCAAGAAGAGAAAACCTCTGTAGAGGGGGGGTGGTTCACAATATAACCATCAAAGAGATTTCAATCATGAGAACATAGGAAAATTTGGTAGAGGTTGGGGTAGAGGGACTTTTAGTATAGGAGGACGCATACCGATTATCTACTGTAATCATCCTAAACACTTGGCCTGTGATTGCCAGAATCCATGTATGACGTGCACATATTGCAGAGAACTGGATTACTTGACAGAATACTATTCCCAACTAGTTACGAAATGGCAGGCCAGAGGAAACCCAAACCATAAATTGAATCAGAATGTGCAGATGATATCATCCCAAAGATGAAATGAATGACCAAAAGTAGCAGTTGTTACATGTGGAGGAGATAAAACATGCGTTGACATGGAGACTCGAGGAAACCAGACAGAGCAGTGGATAAGGAAGTCATCATGGCCTATACTAGCATTCGATCCACAACAGGAGAAAGAGGCATATCAGAGCGCAAGAAAAGAAATACTTGGATTGCATGGGGAGCATCAACATCATCGCTGCTTCATATAGAAGATCGAGTTGTGCCATAGAAGTCAAGTGCACAAGTAAGTACACTAACGAAATTCTTCAGTAGTTGTGTAGAATAAATGAAAGATAGAACTGGACTAAGTATTTTATATAACATGATTGATCACTACACAAAAGGAAGGGACACCCATGTCGCACAAAGAACGGTAAACCAGGTACTGCGTAGGAAGAGAACCAATGGAGAATTCAGGTTCAATGTGCAGATTGGAGAGTACAATGTGGATAATGTTATTTTGGACTTAACATCTGATGTGAATGTGCTATCTAAGCAAACATAGGAGATCATGGGTGAACCCGAGCTCATATGGTCCCATGTTCAGGTAAGGCTCGCGAATTAGCGTAAGATAGTCTCGATTGTGCTATTGACAAGAGTACCTATGAACATAGATGGGGTGCGCATCATGGCGGAATTTGAAGTTATTGTGATCATATATGACAGTCAACCATATCTAGCACTGATGGGACTAGATTGGGCTTTCGATAACCAAACAATCATTAACTTTAAAATGAGGGAGATGATATTCGAATTTGGGAACCTAAAATTTACTACACCCTTGGACCCATCAAAAGGAAAGAGATACACAGAGACAACCATAGGTAATGACATTGGCAACTTATATAATATGACTACATGTATGGAGGATTATGTTGATCCGACAATGGATGGTGCACTGAGTTGGAGAAGTATCAGTTCATGCACATCAGATTCAAAAGCCAGTCTCGAGGATTGGCAGCAAAGGATGCATGAAGTGTTAACTAGGCGATGTGCAAGTATCAACTGATCCTTACACTAGATTGGAACGAAACTATGTGACCCACCTAGGTATGATGGACTAACTGAGATATGCATGTTTGTAACCACATTTGAGTTACAAGTACCAGAACAACAAAGGTTGTTGGCACTGGATGTCGTTTTAAAGGCGACTGTAAATAGATGGTGGGTTGCACACATAGATGGGGTAAAAGACTGGTCACAATGCAATAAACTAATGAATATATGTTTTAGCTCCGAGGGAGAAGAGGTTATGCAGAAGTGCACATGAGAGAGTGACCTGGCAGGTCACTTGGAAAAATGTAGGGATTTATGGCGCTCAGTACTGGAAATAGAGTGGATCTACAAGTTTATACACACCTTGGAGACAATCCCGAAGAATTGGTATTTAGAATTGGATATGCGCAGGGAGACAAGAAGACAAGAGGAATTGACTCAGAGATTCGAAATCTTCTTTACATTTGAACACGAATCTCCATATATAGATGCAACACTAAAGGCGATTCAAACAAATATCTTCTCGGAGGTAGATACTGTTAACCCCTAGCCTAGGGGTAACTAAGGATATCGTGTCTCGAGGCCCATAGGTTGTAGACATGGAGTGTCGAGAGCCATAGACAAAGCATAGCCCTAGAGGGGCCCTTCTTTTCATTGATGCATCCTACACATCACCAACGACAACGTCCACCAAACCGACCTGGTTCCAACAAGGCAGTGGGTCATGCTCCACGAGGTAATGAGTCTAAGTATCATGGTACGTATCACTATGAAATTTTATTCCTTTGAACATATTGCAAAGGATCATTCTTGATTTTAGAAAATTTGCTTGGAATTTTTGCTCTTTACCTTATTCAAACCCGAGGTGGGTGTCATTGTCTCCTAGTAAGTTGGTTTCCCTCAGGAGTAGGTTGCTACTGGGTGGTTCCTTGAAAATTCATGGTCCATTCCCTACCATACTTGTCACTTCCCATGCTTCATTCCCTCCACCTCGTCACCTTTTGGGACTTTCAAGTGTACTTACCCAAGAAGGGATTGTACCTTATCTCATAGGAAGAAGGGGGTAAAGGCCCATAGGGTAAAAGTAGCTGGCAAAAGACAAGAGACAATTATGAACCTTTGAGATGCTTAGCCCAGGGATCCCCGAGAAAGCAATGAAATGCTTCTCTGTAAGAACAGGGGACCGAAAAAATAAATCATAATGAATACCCAAGGTGTTAGTTGGTGGATAGGAGGTCTCATCATGAGTCGACCTATCATGATCATAATTATTTAGCAATATGACATTACCATTATCTGGTCATCAAGACATGGTAGTGACTCTTAGTTGCATGACTAAGGGAAAGGGGTTCCCATCACGAGCCAACCTTCTCATTTCCGCAAGGTATTTGTGAATGACACTGTCATACCTGGACACCAAGCCAAAATAGTGCCCCCCAACTGTTTCCTCGAAACATGAAGAAAAATAAAAGAAGGAGTTAAGAAGATTAAAAGAGAAATAAATGGGCTTGGAAAAATTGCATTGAGGACAAGGGGAATCTCACCCTCCATAAAGACACCCATAGGTAAGACAATACAAACCCTTGTACGTCATGAACCCCATGCCCAAAGGTTTACCCCCACACCATCTCACGTGCACACATGACTAGGATTGGTTCCACCTAGGAAACACCCTAAACCTAGGGGTTACCGACCCAATATGACATCTTGAGACCCTTTCCAAACCTAAATTTGGTAAGTTGTATAACGTCTTTGAGCATTTTTTTGGGTTAGGGTGGTTTGATGTACATGTTCAGGTGCTTTGATTGTTAGATGCGATTTACTTTCCATGATACTTGTGAATTATGGACCCCTAGAGGGCGTACTTGTTGTCTTTGTAGGACTTTACATGGTGGACAAGTATTCATGAGGAGATGATCAATTCAGACCTTCATGAGGGCTTGAAGCCCAAGGATGGATGCAGAGACCCCAAGCTTGGGGCAAGACAATGATGACCAATTTGCACAATGAAGGAAGAGGGTGTTTCCTTTGGAGGCAACTTGACAGGCTTAGATGACGAGGGTCCACCCTTTGTTGGATTACTGAGAGGGGGGGTGAATCAATAATAGATCAATTAAACCCTTTTTGACCATATAATCCAAGAGTTATATCAATGAAGCATTATCATCCAATAATTGCAGAGTAAATAAGCAATGAACAAATGAACAAACATACACAGTACACCAGTGTTTTACGTGGAAACCCAAATCGAGAGAAAAACACATAATGTTTTTTCTTATATGTCTTGAAGAATTACATTCATTGGAAACACCAACTTCCTTTGTTTTCAAGCTACAACTGGAAGGAGGCTCCAACCCCCTAGTTTCTCAGGCTACAACCTGAGGGAAGCTCCAACTCCCAAATTCTTTGGCTACAACTAGGAGGCTACAACCCCCTATGTTCTCCGGCTACAACCGGAAGGTGGCTACAACCACTTGTCCTTGCCCCGTCCTGCCACCCTGAAGTAGAAGTAGAATTATGGAACCACTGTCAACCTGTCACTATGAGATATACTGATGTAAAACTGTACCAATAAATCTGAACCATGCATCAACCATGCATCAACCTGTACCTCAACTTGTAATCAACCTGTACCATAAACAAGTGCATCAACCATGCACCAACCTGTACCAAATAACCTGTAATCAACCTCTACCATAAAAAAGTGAATCCAACAATTTATCAAGTATGTACCAATCATGTGTGAACTACTCATCAAATATGACACATCAATATGTACCAACATCATC
>ML883968.1:0-11133 GCA_009831015.1 Picea engelmannii
ACAGGATGGTTAGGACTCGAGGGAATCGAGGTAGGGGAGCATCGTCGCAGGCACCGCCAACACCGCCAGCGCCGCCACCACTATTGCCGGAACTATCTCTCATACTGCGCTCGTTGGAGGCCATAAATGAAACTTTAAAGGGGAGACAACCAATAGGGACCGAGGTGGAACCCCCACCATCTAGAACAGGTAATCCAAAAGCATCGAGGGATTCAGGGGGAGGACCTCTGCCCGAAGACATCACTCAAGAATTGCAGAAGATCAAACTTCCGGAGTTTGCCGGGGGTCACGCCAGTGAACGCGCGGAATCATGGTTGGAAGGCATGAAAAGGTGTTTTGCCTTAAGGGACTATGCGTCTAACTCAAAGGTGAAGATAACAATTTTTCAGTTAAGATATAGCGCCTTGAACTAGTGGGGAAACCTGGAAAGACAACTGCATCTTACCCCAGACACAGTTTTAGCACTTGGTAAATTTCCTAGAGGTTGACAGCAGAATAAATCTACTAAAGTAACTTTATCCAACCACTTTTGAAGCTGGGATCTAGCCCTTCCAACTTCAGAGAGGGATCTCTCTATTAGATTTAGCTATGTTTCAAATTTCAAATATTAGGCTAGGTAAAGAAATAGGTCGGTTTTCGTTGTCAAAGTGTTTTTTCGAATTGGTTGAGACAGTCTACACATCCACTGGGATATGGGGTCTGTGTTTTAATAAAATATGAAATACAAAACAGAAATGTAAAGGGAAAAACTTTCACAGGGCAAGATAATATAATCACTGGATCTTTTAGTAGCTTAAATGATGAACATAAGAAAAGATGAGAAAGATAATTTCAACAAAGAAGCAGTTAAGAATTTCTTTATTGAAAACACCAGAAGATAAACACTAAAATCTTTAGAGTCAGAAACAGGGTATACGAGATAAATCCTGCAACATTCGTTACTCTTAAAGATTAGATGTAGAAAACAATATGATAACAAAGCGAGAAAACATTCAATTTAGAGAGAAAAACATCACCAGTGAATACACGCAAGAATCCTGTAAAAGTGCCTCCTTTTTATTAATGGCAGATCTCTTCAAAAAAGATTATAGTCTGATAGCGTCAGGGTGTGAAGATCAACAACCCTCAATACTTAGAAAGGTGAAGTATTTATAACTCAAATTACAAATATCTTGTCATTAATGACCAGGACGTGCTAAATCTATTTTTAGCCTAACTATCTTAACAAAATTCCTAAATCTAGGAACTGCTTGATGATGTGGTGCAACTGCACGCTGATTTCTGGGTGGGCCGTTGATGAAGCTTCTGCATGACTTCATCTGAATGGACAACTGACTGGACCGGGACAACTCATCTGCTAATCAATCATATCACAAAGCTCCTCCCATCTAAGATGATTGGGCACGTTGACTTTGAGCAGTCTTCGATACACTTCGTCCATTTCTGTGTACTTGGCGAATGTCGGCTTTGTGAGGAAGATGTATCGAATCTCGTGTTGGATACTAATGTCCCAATAGAGGGCATATAGGAATGCCTTTCCAGTGATGCTCCCTTGAATACCTACAAAATTTGAACTGTCCTTAGCCACTTCGGCTAATCTCTTCTTGTAGTCTGGGAGTGTCATCAATTTATCATTGATTACTTTCAGACCTGGAAGACCTTTCTTCTAGAGAGCTTCAATCTTACTGAAGAATTTCTGTACCCCGAGGTCCATGGCCTAAACCTTTTCTTCCAACTGAAGCATTAATCCTCTCTTGGTCAAAACTCTTTTGACCTCAAGGATGGTCTCTGTTCTGTCTTCAATCTTCAGTTCTTCTAGCTCTTCCCTGGTCTTAGAATTGAGGAACTTGATGATCTTGTTTGCCTGTGCTGGCATGTCTCCTAATTCTACTCTGATCTTTTCAATGGCTTGTTTGCTTCTCAACACCAACTCATTCTGCTCAAACATGATTTGGATCATGGGCCATATCTCGTTTATGGACTTAGTAATGTCTGTCCATACATTCTCTTTAACTTCAGCCAAAGTCTTCCCTGCCACTGTTTTCTTCCGGAGCTGCTGTAGTTCCTGCTTGAGCTGCTCTGTCACCTGCTTTTCCTTGGAGAGGCTGGTCTGGAAGGAAGTTTTGAGTTCCTAAAGGTTCTCAACTTCCTTTTTAAGCCTGCTGATCTCTGTCTCCTGCAGGTTCATCTTTTCCATGGATTTAGCCAGGTCGGCTGTCTTCTCCTGTGATGTCAATGGAGTCACAGATGGAATTTCTGTCACTGATGCTGCGCTCGCTCCTGAAATTGAAATAGCACTCAATGGAATGAATTCCATTGGCTTCAGTTGCTCTTTCTCTTTTACCAACTTCTCCATATCAGCTTCCATTTCTTTAAGTTGGGCATTCTGCTCCATGAGCAGCTTTAACATCTCATCTTTCTCTCCTTCTTTCTCTGCTATCTCCTTCGCCTGTGAATCCTTTGTGGGCGGGAGTTTCAGCTGTTTTCTCAGGGAGGCTATGTCAGCATTCTTCTTCTTGATCATTTCCTCAGCTGCTTTCACATTTGAAGGATCGTAACCGATTTTGAGGACCAACTCCTCCAAAGTCTTGATCCTATTATCCTTTGCAAAGGACGATATCTTCTCTAGCTTGAGATGTGTTTGAACATTGTTCAGGGACACCTGCAATCTAGACGCAGAAGTGGAAGCGTGCGCCAATGTGTATAAAACCATTTCTCCTGTCTGCTTATGCAGATCCATCTGATCGACCGGATGCACGTCCTTCGTTTGGAATTCAAAGGTGGCCCTTTTATAGTCAGTGATCACCTTTGGATCTGGTACCTGTGCCTGGAGGAAGGCCATGTGCATTCTTCCCTTCTCTGTGTCAAATGCAGACAACAACCTATGTTTCGCAGTTGACGTCTACTTCCAGAACTGGGTGCAAGTACTGCTGGTTAGGGTATGGTTCTTTTTCTTTATCAGCTCATACTTCTCGAAAATACTCAGCTTCGGTCCCCCCTTGCCTGACTGGGTGGTCAATGGAGGATCTGTAGATTTATCCATCACTACTGGGGTTATGGCCTTATGGAGGCTTGAACTGAAGGGTGGAATACCAACTTTGGTCACTATGGTAGACGGGGCTTCTTTTTCCCCGGTCGGGCCAGGAGATGCAACAGTCTTAGGCCTCTTGTTATGTAGCTAGAATTCCTCGGAATATACCTCAGTGACAGGCGGAGACAAATATTTCCTTGACCTTTTCTCTTTAGGGACATGTGGCATGGTCGTTGGTGACACAGTGGCAGGGGGACCTTGCTGTTCTATTTCTACCAATGTGTTGGGCTCCCACACTGTCTGATTGACAAATCTTTCAATTTCAGGCTTGGGCTCATGAATATATGGAATGTTTTTGTTCTTGACCCTCATCCCTGAAATGATCCCACAAGGATCATAATGCCATGGGAAGTTCATGGCAAACTTCATCTCCCTCAACATCTTGTCCGCTTCTTCCCCAACGCCATGATTGTTGCAGATGAAGGAGCCAATCTGCCCCTTGATTCTAAGCTGATGCTTTTTCTTCAATGATACAAAGTGGATATCATCGGAATTTATAATCTGCCTTATATATTCTAAAGCAAAAATCCTGACAGGCATATATTTGGGCAGCTTATACGGTGCTAACTCGCACCCGTATACTCTGATCTCAGTGTAATCCTGGTATAAATACCAATCACCCGTATTTGTGTTATCCGAGAGGTGCAAGATCCTCTAGACTTCATCATTTATCTGAGGCTCGGGCTTGCCGCCTAACATACTGACCACAGGGTGGTAGAACTGATCGATGAACTCCTTGAAGCTATACTCTATGGAGTTGTGCTTGAGCAAGGAGGTCCATGCTGTGACTGCTTGAGGTCTACCCTCCCCATCCATTTTCTGCATAGAAAAGCCAAATTTATCTGCCTGGAAGAAGACGAACAAGTATGCTAGTATCGATGAGTATCTGAACATGCCTTCTGTGATGAAATTCATGAACTGTTCGTGAATATTGTCTGCCAAAAATGTGCTGAAGTCAAACTGGGTGGAGGGATTTTCATCAGTAGAGAAAATGGATAGAAAACCCAGAATGGATTCATCTACCCACTGATCAGAATAATATCCTAACAAAGCACAAAGGGATGAGATGACCTGGTTTCCCTTACTGGAGAACATGGAATATGGGTAAGGAGGATATGTGTAGGGAAATTGAGCGGATGGGGGATGGAAAAGCTCGAATATTTGAGCTCTTTGGGGGAAGGTCATTTTCTGGTACAATTCAGTGAGAATTTCCAGGTTGAAGGGAGACGCAGAGTCGGCTCGGGGGATTTGCATCATCTGGTCTATGGATTCGGGCGTGATGAGAAACAAGATTTCTCCGGACAAGGAGATGACGACTCTTTGTTCGAGAATATAATGGGCTTGACACTTAAGAGCGAACTCGGGAAAATGGTGGATCTGGAGAAAAATGTAGAGGGGCAAATTGGACTCCCAGAGTCCAATTTCATCACTCTGGTCCAGGAAAACTTCCCTGAGCCACGACTGAAGGTCTGAGAAATCAAAATCGCATTTGTTATCTATGATTAATCAATATTTATCAACCAATGGGATCTTGTCCAGGTCGACAGGAGGCAGGAGAAACGGGTTCTCCTCTCCTTCTGCTTGTTTGGATTTTGGTGCCATTTCTGCAACAGTACCTGCAATAAAACACAACGTTAGTGGGGGCGACTGACTGTGGATGAGGACAACAGACTATAACGGAGGAGTAGGTGGTGAATTTCTCTGGTGCAAAAGGGTGAATAGCGAAAGTAAGGGGAATAACGGTAGTTTTATTTAAACGAGGGTCAGTTGGGTGCGGGAGACAGGTCAGCTGGATAACAGATAGGTTATCCAGTAATAAATGGCCAACGGATCATTTGAGGGTGAGATGGCGGGTGACGGTGGCTGAGGGATACAGACAAGTGACTTGGCGGCTATCGATTGGAGGTAAAAGTCATAGTAAGGGGATTTCCACGAGCGAATAGGGGGGAAGGACTGACATCAGTTATGGGACATGACCAGTTCAGGAAAGGTGGAAGGTGACGTCTAGAGGTGACGGAGGTTTGTCAGATAGCAGATGGTGATGGGAATCAGGGCAATAGATCGACACCACGTATAACAAGGGACCCACCAGAGGAAGAAAATCATTCCAGACTCCCCCCCTCCGTTAAAGGTAGATCATCCGGGGGGGTCCGAAATCCATTTTGGGCCGTTGATCTGCGCGTCTGTTTCTGAGCCGCAGATCTCTGCGCTCTGTTTATCACTGATTCTGGACCCCCCCCCCTCCATTAAAGGAAGAACGGATGGGGGGTCTGGAATCCAATATTGACCGTTGATTTGAGCGCTCGATCTTGAGCCGTCCAGATGAGTGCGAGTCTTATCATTGATTCCGGACCCCCCCGGTTAAAAGCATAATGGTCGGGGGGGTCCGGAATGCTCTGTTCACCGTAGATATGGGTGCCACGTTCAAGACCATTGATATGTGCAAGGGGATTAAGTGGGGGGCGGAAAACACATGCGTCGGGGAAAAACTTAGGATAAATTCTTTTTATGGGTTTTTCCAAGGTTTTCCAAGTAGACACCACTAAGGGGTTAGGCAAACGATCTTTTTAAGCATCTGAAAACATGGTGCAACACTTACATCAACCTGGTTCCTATCGAGATGAAGCAACAAAGAAACTAACCTACATTCTAACCTAGCTTCCTATGACTGTTAACCCAGATTAGACTGTTGGGTTAAGAATTTATTCTACCCTGGGGCTATCTGACCAAGATTAGACAGTCTAGCCAGATTTATTCACTAATCTACCTAGACACTTTGGCTAAGAATAAACTATTTAGCCAAATTCATTCACTACCCTATCAACATCAAATTTAAAAAGAACTTGGCCATGCTTGAAAGGTATGGACCAAGTTACTATTATTGCATGGAGCTTTTATTGAAATTCTTTTATGCCCTCTTTTTCTTTCCTTTTCTTTTATTTTTCTTTTTCTTTTTTCTTTTTTCTTTTTCCTTTTTCTTTTTCTTTATCAAATTATTTGCAGAATGAAATATCATTTGTCAACAAAAAAGACTAGAGACGGATAATATCCTAGTCACCAGTTGATCCTATAAATTATAGGATGATAACACACAATATCTTGGGAAATTTTCGAGGAGAGGTTCCGAAGGAAATATCTGCCAGCTTATTATGAGGAACAACAGGTAGGGGCATTTCATGCCTTAGTACAGGGAAACATAACTCTAGAAGAATATGAGATCAGATTTATGGAATTGGTCAAATATGTTTCGTATATGGATAACGACCAACGACAGGCAGAGCGCTTCATCTATGGATTGAACCCTAAGATAAGAGATATGGTGCGGATGTGGAAACCATCTTCGGTAGTGGAAGCTGTGGAAAATGCGTGTTATGCGGAGGAACACATGAACTTAACTAGGGGTACAAGACCGACATTTCCACATCATCCTGGATTCGTCGGGAAGGCCCCTAGGACATTTCCTAGGGGAGGGGGCTCAAGGCCACCTCCATATGGTAACAAAGTCGCACCAAGGATAGTAACCACAGGGATTTCAATGGTAGCGAGTGCATCATCTTGTTCTTCACCAACGATGCAGACAGGTCCACGACCATCTCAGGGAAAAGCTAGTAGGGGCAGGGGTTCCAGGGGAAGGAACTCGTTTTAGAGACAGTCACATAGCAATGCGTAGGTTCAATCTCATGTTACCTGTTGGGGGTGTGGAGGACCCCATTACCAACGTGACTGCCCAGATTTACAATCAGGGTTCATGCATAGAGAAGGAAAGGCACCGATGGGAAGAGCAAGTAGCATCCACCAGATTTACACAATGGTTAATAATCGCCAGGCTGAACATCAATCCACGGTGGTGGAGTCATCAGGTACGCTAAATCATATCAATGTTAAGATTTTATTTGATTCCGGTGCTATAGATAGTTTCATTTCACCATCTGCATTAGAAAAGAGTGGGTTGGTAGCCTACGAGCATGATGACTTTAAACAAGTTGATATGGCTTCGGGGGAAAACAAGTGGTAGGACCTAGCATTGATAATTGTATAGTATACCTGGGAGTGTGTACTACCAGGTTGAAGGTATACGTCATTGCTCTCGGGGCATACATCCTAATAATTGGAATGGATTGGTTAGAAGCTCATCGAGCTTTGGTAGATTGCTTCGCAAAAAGGGTGCTTTGTGTCGACGATGAAGGAAGAACAGTTGAGATACAGGGTGTACGGAGAAAGGTGTCATTACGCTTTATCTCAACTATGAAGGTTAAGCGATGCTTGAGGCAAGGGTGTCGACTATATGTAGTGGAAGCAATGAATGAAAGGAAGGGGCCCTTATTAGACCAGTACCCGATGTTGTCATAATTTAAGGATGTTTTTCTGAATGAGTTGCTAAGGTTACCTCCTGAGAGGGAGCTTGATTTTTCTATTGAGCTAAAACCTGGTGCAGAGCCAATTTCCAAGACTCCATATCGGATGATAGCACCAGAACTTTGTGAATTGCAAATGCAGTTGAAAGAGTTACTGGACTTAGGGCTAATAAGGCCCAGTGTCTCACCTTGGGGTGCACCAGTAATTTTTGTAAAGAAGAAGGATGGATCCTTATGACTGTGTATAGACTATAGGTACTTGAATCATCCTACAATGAAAAATAGGTACCCAATGCCACGAATAAATGACCTCTTCGATCAAATGAAAGGAGTAGCAGTATTCTCAAAGATCGATTTGCGATCAGGGTATCATCAGTTAAGGATTAAGGAAGGCGATATTCCAAAAACTGCCTTTCGAACTCGGTTTGGACATTACAAGTTTGTCGTAGTACCTTTCAGATTGACCAATGCACCAGTAGTATTCATGAGCCTCATGAACGATGTATTCTGGAAGTACTTAGATCGATTTGTACAAGTCTTTCTAGATGACATCCTCATCTATTCCAAGAACGAAAGAGAACATGAGGAACACTTACGAGTAGTGTTGTCTTGCCTTAGAGAGAACAAATTGTATGGGAAGTTGTCAAAGTGTTCCTTCTTCCAGAAAGAGATTCACTATTTAGGTCATATCATTTCCGGCGAAGGAATCTCTGTGGACCATGAAAAGGTAAAGGCCATTATGGAGTGGCCAGTGTCAAAAAATGCCCATGAGGTGAGAAGCTTCATGGGGCTAGCAGGTTATTATTAGATATTTGTGGAAGGATTCTCCAAAATAGCGAAACCCATCACCACTTTGCAACACAAGGGGGTCAGGTATGAATGGACAGAAGAATGTGATAGTGCATTCATTGAGCTTAAGAGGTTACTAACTAGTGCGCCAATTCTACGAGTGCCGGATATGGAAAAGGACTTCACCGTCTGCACGGATGCTTCGAAGCAAGGGTTGGGGGCTGTGCTAATGTAGGATGGAGGAGTGATAGCTTATGCATCGAGAAAGTTGAAGAAACACGAAGAACTATACGTGACTCATGATTTAGAGTTGGTAGATGTAATGCTAGCTCTGAAACTTTGGAGGCACTATCTTGTAGGGCGAAACTTTGAGCTCAAAATGGACCATCAAAGTTTAAAACATCTCTTCACTCAAAGGGATCTGGATGCCAGGAAAAGGTGATGGAGTGAGTTTATGAGTGAGTACAATTTTGGTATTTCATACATCAAGGGAAAAGAAAATGTGGTCGTAGATGCATTGAGTAGGAGACCACGTATCTTCTCCTTGATACTCTTAAAAGTCAATCTGAGGGAACATGTGTTGACACAACTCCAAGGAGATAGTTGGTATTTAAAGGTTACTTCAAACCTCTTGAGTGGGAGGCAATTAGATCCAAAGTATGAAGGATATAGTCTGGAAGCAGACAGACTGTTAAGATATCGAGGAAGGATGTACATCCCTGAGAATGGGGATATTCGAAGCATCATACTGAAGGAAGCCCATAGAGCACTTTATTGTGCACATCTGGGTGTGAGGAAGATGTATGCAGACATGAGGAAGCTCTTCTTCTGGGTAGGCATGAAGCGCAATGTAGTCCATTTCGTCGCCAAATGCCTAGAATGACAGCAAGTGAAAGCCGACCACCATCACCCGACAGGCCTCCTACAACCACATGATGTTCCTATGTCCAAATGGGAAGTCATTTCTATGGATTTTGTTGTGGGGTTGCCGCTCACATCTCATAGACACAATGCCATTCTTGTGATAGTGGATAAGTTAACCAAGAGTGCTCATTTTATTCCGGTTAGAGACACTTATGATGTCACTGATGTGGCACGTGTGTTTGTAAATGAGGTTATCCATTTGCACGGGATACCTAAGAAGATCATTTTAGATAGGGACTCCAGATTCACTTCTAGGTTTTGGACAAGTTTGTAGTCAGCATTGGGGACTCAGTTGAACTTAAGAACAACTTATCATCCTGAAATAGATGGGCAAACCGAGAGAGTAAATCAAGTCATGGAAGACATGCTCAGGATGTATGTCATGGATAATCAAACCTAGTGGGAGAAGTACCTACCTTTGGTAGAGTTTGCCTACAATAACAATTTTCATAGCTCCATCAGAATGCCACCCTACGAAGCTCTGTATGGAAGGCCATGCAGAACGCCGTTGAGTTGGGATAGATTAGAAGACCGAGTAACAGTTGGGCCAGAATTGATTCAAGAGATGGAGGAATAGGTGATTCAGATTAGGCAGAGACTAAAGGAAGCACATGATAGGCAGAAAAGTTATGCAGATGCACACATGACCGACCGAAGTTATGAAGTGGGGGACCAGTTTTTCATTCGTATCGGGCCTAATAAGAGTACCATATGGTTCAGGAAGGGGACAAAGTTGTCACCTCGATTTATAGGGCCATTCAGAATCTAAGAGAAAATTGGACCCGTTGCCTATCGTCTCGTACTGTCACCCCACTTGCATAAAACTCATAATGTATTTCATGTATCTATTTTACGTCATTATGTTGCTGATGAATCACATAAACTAAATTGGAAGGAATTGCAGGTATCAGACGTGGGAACCCTTACAGTAGAACCGTTACGCATATTGGACCGTAGAGTCCGACAGCTAAGGAACCGTCTGGTAGACCAAGTTAAGGTCCTGTGGGACAAGTATAGTCTAGGATCTGCTACTTGGGAAGATGTCGAGACACTACGACGAGACTATCCCTCACTTTTTTGACCACCCCGAGGATATGTTTCTCGGAGGTGGGGTGTATGTAACACCACCTTTTGACTTAGACAACCATGATTACCTGAAGCCTACATACTTTTATTTTCTATTTTTTTTCCAGAGAACCTATTGAATGATACACTTAAACTTTTAAGACGTATGAACCTTTATGAATGTTATATGTATTTGAATAATGATGGTTATGATGGATATAATGCGATCTACTATGTGAATGTAAATTTATGAATGTTTAAGTGTTATTAATGATGATGGACATGATGTGACATAATGTGTAAATGTGAATCCTATGAAGATTTAAATGATAGTAGAATGGTGTTGGATATGATGCAATCTATTTGATAAATGAAAATTTTATGAAGGGATGTCGAAATTGAATTATGGGATATTATGAGATCTATTTCTAACTTGACAACTTTGATGTTAAGTTGTTGGTATAGGGATACCGAATTGAAATAATGATTGTATGCAATTACATGATGATAATACATAGAAATGTATGAGTTTGTGTTACAGACTAATTTGCAGGTCGTGGGCTATGAGATAGCCAAGGGATGATAATGATGAAAGTGAATGTCATGACCACTAGCTGAGAAACATTATGGCACGAATATTTGTATGTGAAATTATATTAGTTTGGATGCATTGCTATGATATGTGGACCAGTGCAGGATTTCGGGTGATGAGACTGCCCAAAATCGAATAAACGATGACAAAAATCCCATCAACACGGTGCCACTTTATATTCCATTGTAGGGTGTGGACCCTAGTTATGATTAGGAGGGGTGGAGGCATTTCCCACCGTGTATCCTCCAAAACCTGAAGTCATGGGAGGACGGTGTTAGCTCACTCTCCCCTAGACGTGTGATGATGACTGTCAGTTG
>ML883969.1:0-12408 GCA_009831015.1 Picea engelmannii
GTTCTTATTTAATCTTAATGGCTTCGCAATCTTATATATATCCTGCCATGCATGTTCCATAAAAAGATTATCAGACTTTGGAGACAGTTTCAGTTAATTATCAAAATATTCTTTTGCAGTGATCAACTTGCACCATATATGGAGGGGAAAAACCTTTCAAACTTGGACTAAACCATTGTTTCTGATATTTCTTTAGAGATGTTTATGAAGATCCATTGTTGTTATCCTGGACTGGAAATATTTACAACTAATTCTTGTGTACTTATCGAGAAAAGGATCACCAACATTTAAATGGCCTGATGATATTTGTAAATCCCCAAATTTGAGCGTTCGATGTGTCAAATTTGAAGCGAAAGAATTTTAGATGGAAAATGTTTCAGCACAGGTTATGTTGCAGAGCCCCTTAAAAAATGCACACTATGAGCTCCTTAAAAATTACACACTATGCAACTTTACAAGAACAATTGAATTAAAATGTAGGGATATTTGGTGATTCACTACATTGGTAAATGATGTTAAGAGTATGTGGTTAATGTTGACTGGATATATGATATGATTAATTATTTCAGATAACTAATAAAAAAGGATTTCACTGCATTCCTATTAACCCTGATGTCCTGAGATTGGTTTTGCAATTTCAAGCTGGATATATATATATATATATATATATATATATATAATTCCACAAAATGATTATCTGACTTATGAAGACATTTATTATACTTAATTAACAAAACAATATTTTGCATAAATCAACTTGATATGAAAGTGAAACCTCTTAAATTTGAACTGAAACATTCTTTCTGATATTTCTTTGAAAGAATGCTTATGAAGATTTGCCATTGTTCTTGTCGATTGAAAATATTTACAACTAATTCTTGTGCATTGATCGAGAAACGGATTACCCTCATTTGAATGTGTCGATGAGAATTGTTAAAAGGATCACAATCATTTGAATGCTTGGATGAGATTTGTTAATCTTGAAGCTTGAATGATGGAAGTGTCGATGAGAATTGTTAAAAGGATCACAATCATTTGAATGCTTGGATGAGATTTGTTAATCTTGAAGCTTGAATGATGGATGCATCAAATTTGAAGCAAAATATTTTTCCATGGAAAATGAACAAATTTAGAGTTATGTTGGAAGGCTTTTTGAAAATATACTTGCAATTTTACACTATTTATTGAAATAAAAGGTAAGGATATCGATGATTCACTACACTGGTAATGATGCTAAGACTCCATGGTTCATGTTCATTTGGTACTATATATAATTAATTATTTCATAGTACTCTAATAGAAATAATATTATGCACTTTTATAAATACTGTGTTGGCAAGTATTAATGGTCAGTTAAGCAGTTAAGGGAGAACCCTTGATGCAATGTTTTAATTAGACCCACTATTGTTTGGTGTAGCGTTTTCGATGAGTATGTGGGTTTTGTTGCCGCTCAGAATTAAAAGAATAAAAAGGGGAAAGACAACGAATTGTCTCTCAAAGAATCCTAAATATTCTAAGTCTAATCTAACTGAAAACAAACTAATCTAATATAACTACATCTAACCTATCTTAAGAGGAAAATTACAGGAATTAGTACAGTGAAAGATAATCTCATTAGAACAAAAAATAATTCATGTATGCTAATGATAAGTGATAACAACAATGCTACAAATACATAAACAATTAGTTGTATAATGCATTCATAACATTATTTCTATACTCACAAAGAAACATATTACAACATGAACATATAGAACATAGTGAAGAAATAGTTCATACAACAAAATTCTATCTTAGTTAGGTGGAAGACAAATGCACAAAGAATAGTCTCATGTATAACTACCAAAATCACAGATTTTTAGAATGTCTCTTGTTCTTTATTAATTCAGAAGTAATAACATTGTCTTTCCTTTACAAATGGCAAAAGACTCTCATTTTTTACATTTAGTGAGTTTTTTTTTATAAAACAAAAGAGACTCTTTAGCTCTCGTGGTTGTTCGTTTTATTCCTCCCTAATTGTTTTTACATTTTTGAAATTGGATATGCGAGAGTTGCAAATGGAAGCCAAAGAGTCTTCCGGGTGATTATTTTCTCCCTCGGGCAGTTCATAAATGACATTCATTCACAAATATTAGTATCTCTACTTGTTGGCATCGCTTTCTGTTCCTTGAGCAATCCTGAGCATTTCTGGTGTTTTCCTGCTAATTATGATCTTTTGATCTTCTTCTCCTTTGTCTAAGCTTTCCATCGAGCTATTTTGGGCTTGATTTCGATCTCTGTAGCTTGAGATATGGTTGTTGGAACATAATATAAACTGTTCTTCAACCAAATTCATGTTTCTTATATGTTTTGAATTTTTTGACAATTTTCGCTCTCAATCTGCCAACACTTTCTATCCCAACCCATTCTTTTCTCTTCCAGTTTTTTGACAAGATATCCTGGGTTGGATTTTGTTGCTCGTAGCTCCGGATATGACTTCTTGAAGTTTGCATAGTCATTTCTGCTCCCAAATCCGTGGTTTGATGTTTTCTACATTTTCTGATGTCTTCTATCACTTTTCTAGTCTGAAGACCTCTGTCACTGCATTCTCTAGTTTGATACCTTTCCAACGAGGTATCATGGACTCAATTTCGACACATGTAGCTCAAGTTATGCTTGTTTGAAAAACGTCGCTCAACAATCGTCGATCATGCATAAGTGAATCTCGGTCGTTAATCCTTAACTTGTAAATATAAATCCCACATACATAAGATAATTCAACACTTAATGGCTTAAATGGTTTTATCCCCTATAACAAATTTGAATAAGAACCTAAGGTAGACATGAGACCTGTGGCTGGTAATATAATTTTGGCTCATTTTCCTAATATTGAAATGTGTGTTAATGACCAAAGTCCACAAATTAAAAAAGAAAAAAGAAAAAAGAAAAAAGAAAAATGTGGTAAATAAGCTCATTGGACTCTATGCCGTCAGAGTGATAATCTTCTCGGGGTCGTGTGGCCGAAGTGGATGGAGTTATGTAAACTTTCTACTCCGATGAGCTAGCATTCTGATGGCCTATTGAAATGGATCCATTCTGATGGGCCATCAAAGTGATAACTCATCAGAGTGGAGTGTTTACGTAACACTCCATCACTCCAACAACTATCATTCCGATAGATCACACTCTCTAAACTCCCCGATGGCTCTCTTTATCCAAAGCACAAAAATAATAATATTAAAATAACTTTTAATGGCTCAGGTTGGGATGATCACTCCAATGGCTCATGCAACATGAAATTTTGAAAATTCAATATGGTATAAGCCTCCAAGATGGTGAGGTTTTGACTTGTGAATGTGAGTAAATTTCAGTAAATGCATGAGTGAAAATCCAATGAGCTAGGTTTGAGGTAAGTTTCTCCATGGATTGATTTATTCATATAACTCCGAAAGGTATTCAAGAGGAAAAGTAGGGATTCCATGAAGATAGGAAGGATTCCCAAAAAGTAGGGAGATTGTCTTAAATGTTAATTTTCCATGGGAATTACAATGCAGTAATTGTGAGGGCCAATGGGGAGCAACCTCGGGAGAGTCTTATGGGATATTACGTGAGATTTTGTTGAGTGAGGGTAAAAATAAAAAAGTTAAATTAAAACTAAATCAAAAGATGAAAAATAGAATGAATATGTACAACTTGGGGTTTAGGGAGGAAAATGAAAAAAATAAATGAATATATATAAATGAAATTTCAATTTGTTTTTCTTTTTAGTTTTATGTTTATATATGAGAAAAATGATGTACATGTTACACCTTAGGTCTTGGTCAAAACACACTAGGTAACAAATGGTTTGTTTATGTAACACAAATAGATTTACCCTATGTAAAATAAATATCCAATGTGAATTAGTCCCCCCCCCTCCTCCAAGTAAAAGTAAATACCTAAAGTAATTATAAGGAAAAACCATAGGAAAAAACCACGGGAAATACCATGTGGTTTTGCAAAACCATCGGAAAAATAAACATAAATAATTACATAAATAAATAAAATTAAAATTAATAAAATAAAATAATAAATAAAATAAAAATATATACAAAAAAAAATAAAATAAAAATATATACAAAAATAAAAAATAAAATAAAATTACAAATTAGGAAATTAGGTCAAATTATACAAGTCAAGGTTCCATAGTCAGGGTTCCACACCTAGGGGCCAGAATTAAGAATAGGACATATAAGGTAGGATTTAAAAAACCAAGCATTAAGGAGAGGAGATAGGTCATATGACAACCAAAAACACTGTGATTCAGCTACGATGAATGGAAAGCGACAAAGGAAGAAGACGACACTTCATGTGACGAATAAACGCCACATGTAGGGATGAATGGTAAAAAGAGATCGACGCCAACCAAACACACAACACAAGTAAGTACAATCAAGATGCATGTCTCAGAGGGTAGACCTGCTAAGATTGTGAGTGGGAATACAACCAAGTCAAGGAAAATGTCCTTACTCCAGAGCACTATGCATGATACAAATGTGACAGATAGAGAACAAGCATAAAGCGACCACACAACAAGGACTTACAACCAAGAATATGAATGAGATTTTGGCCCAGGTTTTGGCGAGGGGTAAGAATGAAAAAAGAATTCGGTAGAGGCCAATCTGAAGAGGCTTAGGGACAAGCCTATGAGAAAGTGGATCCGATAGCCTTAGGAGCTTCAGACCTAGGGGCAACAGTGAACCAAGGTAAGTCTTCCCAATAAGGGGGAGTCCATGTAAGAATCAAGGTCAAGGCTCTAGATAAGGATCAAGAGATCCCCCCACATGCTTCTTAAGGCTGGAACAAATGCATAAATGAAGTAGCCTTGCAAACTTGCTCCTGCGAAACAAAAAAAATGAGATCAACCATGTGATTAAAAAGAGACTTGCTAATATGCCATAAATATTATACTCTATCTTGAAGCAAAATTATAAATGAGCATTGGGTTTATTCACAATAATCATGGTTGATTGTGGATAAGTGTTTTAAAAACTGCGTGTGCTAAGTCTCAAATAAAAAAGAAGGATTAGTGATAATGCGATTCAGATTTAGAATTCGAAACAAAAGATTAAGATCCACATGTGAAAGTATAAAAGTTGAATACATTAAGTATAGCATGCTAGCAAGATGATGCACAATTTGAATTAGTCAATTAGAAAATAATCAACAACAAATGCATTCAAGACATGCAACAGAATACCAAACCTTGCAATTATATAGGATCATCAAGCACTTCAGAATTAACAAAACGTCTGAAGCTGACATGTCAATACCATCATACAAATGTCAACGAAACATCATGAAGACATTTGAAATCATAAGAGAAAAATGAATAATCAACTTCCATCAAAGACAATCATAAATCGAACCTCCATCTCCCTCAAAGTAGACAAAGAATAACATTGGGCTGAAGTAGTAGATGATTAGGTATTAAGGATGAAAATTTAAGTAGGGAGCCACGTTCTTTCACTTGTAAAATCTAAAGTAAAGGGGGTTGTTGTGGTCTTAACAAACTGATGTCTTGGGATAGCCATATTTTACTTTCAACATTTCTTTCCACCCTAAATGCATTCTCTAATGATTTGGGTTCCCAAAGGCGAACCTCATGTTGAATGTTATCCTTTAAAGTTCCTATGAATACATCAATTAGGTACGCATCTGGAATATTCATTACCTTTATATTCAACCTTTGGAATTTCTCAATGTGCTCTGCAACTGAACCCTTTTGCTTGAGATTTATCAATTGGCTAAAGAAGGTATTTCTCCTTGTATCCTCATAGTGTGCTATCAATTCTTCCATGAAAATAGTTCAAGTGACGAGTGATTTGTGAGAATGAATCCATCGATACCACACAAATTGATTGGGTTCTAAATATAAAGAATAAATTTGTACCTTTTCTGTATGTGGCACATCATGTAGATCAAAGAATTGCTCCATGTGAAGTATCCATGTGATTGGATCCTTGCCATCAAACTTCCTCATATTGATCTAAGGAAAGTGGTTAGTCTTTGTAACATACCCGCTACCGAAATCAAATTTTTCTGGTCCTCTGTCGGACTCAAACCCCTAAATAGCCATGGAGGCCCAGCGTAAGCTGACTCTTCCTCTCTCCTTCTCCGTTCCCATGTAATCATGGGTTATGTTCACGTTTCAATTTGAATGCAGCGTCTTTTGTATTTCGTGCTTCGGCGCCACAATAATGTCCAAACATTTGACTCTGCAACCGCCGAACCCCGACAGGGCTAGCGAGTGACCAATGGGGATGAATCCCTACGGGGTCAGCAAATGGCCAATAGGAACAAACCTCAACAGGGGTAGAGAGTAGCCAATGAGAAACGCCCCGTTGCGAGGTTAGGTGGCATACAGGTGGCAAGAGGAAAACGCGACATGGTGGTCGTCATGACAGGGAAGGGCCCCACTTCACACGNCGGAATGCATCCTTAGCCGCAGATCTGGGCGGGTGGACTCTGGCCGTCCAGATCTACTCGCTGCTTATCCTAAAGCATAATCCACGTCCCGGATTAAGTTAACATCTTGTTTCCACATCTAACGGTCATTATAGACCCTGATATCCTCCAACAGAATCTCTTCCGTTCATCGAGGTTTACCGTCACGAAAATCCGGACTCTCGATCACGGAGCTCCCGAATCTTCGATGAGCTCTCTTCCGGCCTTAGCCCCTCCTGGCTATGCCTTCTAGTCCATATGAGCGCTCTCATAAGATCGTAGCCTTATATCCTCCTATCGGGGTTTCAGACTTTCAGGTGTCAAAATGCACTTGGCTCCAGGATCCGCGATTCCCCGAATCCCGATGCACCTTTCACGCGTCAGCCCTCCTGGCTAAGCCCTAGTCCATGCGACCAACTCTCGTATGACCGCAGCCATATACTTCTGTCGAGATTCCTCCTATCAGGGTTTTGACATTCGTGATGTCCCAACAACTTGGTTCACCGATCCCCGATTCCCGACACGCTCTTCTGCTGCCTTAGCCCCCCCCTGGGCTAAGTCTTTAGTCCACGTGACCAATGTTCCCGTGGCCACAACCTTACCTCTTGTCGGGGTTTTGGACTTCGGAGTTTCACAAAGTATGGAGCTCTCGTTCCCGTGATTCCCGATTCTATGAATCCTGACTGGCTGACAGCTGGCCCCCACACAACATAGCTTTCCTCCTTCCCAATGTGTTGACAGCTGGCTCCCACTTATCGGAGTTTCGCGGTTCGCGATTCCAAAATGCATAAACATTTTGTCACCAGGATCCCTGATATCTCGATGACCCAAACACCGATCAACAACTTCCTGTCAGGCCTTTCCCCGATGGCGCTGATTGCTGCCACGCGTCCTCCTCAAGATGGACGGTTCCGATCTCTCCGGGATTTCGAGACTTGTGATGTATCGATTCCTTTGACCTCAGGAACCCCTATTTCACGAACGCCAATATCTTGATGAAGGTCGGGACTTTCACCTGGCGTGAGAAGGGTTAAACCTCGTGCACCTCCTATCCGATCTGACGGATGACGGGTAAATAGACCAAGATCTAAGGGTCTAGATCCATTCTTCCTGTGCACACTCCAGAGACTAAACTCCAAGCATCTTAACCCGATCCAACGGATGACGAGATTTCTGAATGAGATCCAATGGCTCAGAGTGTCCCACCTTGTGCACTCTTCCACAACTTTATGGATGTGGAAAAATCAGCGGTTCAAATGTTCTCTTGGGCCTTCGGATCTACGATCCTGATTTCCTCGCTGTTCATGAAGATAGAGGGAAAGAGGGGCAAGGTATGTAACGCCCTTGTTACTTTCGCCAATCTAATGGTCGTGAATGGCTATGGGTCATTCGACGAGATCTCATTAGTCAATTTGTTACTTATCCCTACACTGCTACCTCAGAACCTTAAGGGGGTCATTCTTCCTCGTATAGGGTTATTAAGACTTGCCCATTCAAGTCCTTTTTCCAGGTTCTTGGAAAACCTTTCCAAGAAGGGAATCTCTGTGAAGGGTCCTATTCCGGGGCCTTCCTAGAAACAGACAAAGGGAAACAAACTCTCGAGGATGGACTGGAAGTCTGACTTGGTTCAACTCATGCATAACTAAATTCATTTATCAACATAAGCCATGCAGGGTCTTTCTATTATAAGCATTTATCTATTACTTCTTATCAAAACACTGCACAGACATTCTTATACTGTAATCATTCATAATTTCACAGTTCTACGAGCATATATATATCAGTATATGAATTTCAAGACGCAATATATAAAACACTTATCAGAAATAACACCAGAAGTATGAGCAACTGCTGAGAGGGGTGCTCGTTTCCACCCAACCGTAGGTTCAGTGACTCCCGACGGATTTACCACTAGCCACCCCCGAGCTGAGACCACGATGCTCTGAGACTGCGTCTCTCTGTCTGCCAGTGACCAGGAGCGAAGGTTGCAATCCTCCCTCTCTGCTATCACTCACTCCGCGTAATGCCAAAGTTCCCCTCGCGTCTTCCCTTCCCAATCGCTTCTGCCATACGCCTTATCCTCTTGCGAGGTTGCGTGTGGCATGATTACCCTCGCGCCGATCAGGCCTGACGGCTCTACGGACGGGCGGTTCACCATCCCATCCCTCATCAAGCCGTCGGCCTACCAGCCTGTGAGACATTAAATTTGGGGCCAACGAGCCGCTTTTGGTTCTCCGGGCCAATGGAGTCCAAATACGGTATTAATTCTCGATGGAAGTTAATGCCACTTTTTCAGGTGCCTTCCACCGCCATCGTGGTCTCTTTTCTGCACATCCCCTCTCAGCAGTCCTATAATAAATTAAAAATGTTATTCATATTCATTGACCTTTTCCTCAAGGTCCATTTACATCACATATTCATATTTATGAGTTTGCCATAGTTCTTGGCCAGTCCAGTTATATTTACAAGCTGGGGGAAACAGGGTGTTACAATTCCCTCCCCCTTAAAAGGAACATCATCCTCGATGTTCTTAGCTACTAACATGATTTGCATGTACAGAAGTAAACAAAATCGGATATGCCTGTCTCATGGCATCCTCCATTTCCCATGTAGCCTCATCTGGACCAAAATGTTTCCAATGCACCTTGACCTGTGCAATGGTTCTGTTCCAGAACAGGGTTTCCTTTCTGTCCAGTATGCATTGGGGTTCTGGTAGAAATTCTCCCTCCGGTTCCACCTGGATCACAGACCAATCAATTATATGATTAGCATCATGTACATATTTCTTCAATAATAAAACATGGAAAACATTATGTGCTTTTACTGTGGGAGGAAGTGCTAGCCAATAGGCTACAGGTCCAACTCTATCTAGAACCTCAAAGGGTCCACAATACCGGGGTGCCAATTTGGCACAAGCTCCCATTTTGAGGGAACTCCTTCTCGGCTTAATTATGAGATATACATGGTCTCCCATTTTGAACTCTCTTGGAGTTCTCTTTTGATCAGCATAACTTTTCTATTGGTTTTGAGCGACCTTCAGATTTTGTTTTATCTGAGTCACTTGCTGTTCCATTTCTTTCAACATATTGGGTCCAATAGAAATCTTGTTTACAGGGTTACTCCAGTTGACTGGAGTATTACACTGTCTACCATAGAGGACCTCGAAGGGACTCATCTTTAAGGATGCTTGGTAGCCGTTGTTGTAGGCAAATTCTACCAATGGCAGGTAGTCTTCCCATTTCTTGGGTTGATGCATTACATGCATCCTTAACATATCCTCTAATATTTGATTCACTCTTTCTGTCTGTCTGTCGGTTTGAGGGTGATAGGCGGTGCTAAACAACAATTTAGTCTCTAATCCCGCCATCAGTGATTTCCAGAAATTGGAAGTAAATTTGGTGTCTCTGTCAAATATTATCTCCCTCGGCATGCCGTGCAGTCGGAACACCCCTTTCATGAGTACCTGTGCGATATATATCGCCTTGTAGGTTGATTTGACGGGGATGAAATGAGCAGACTTTCTCAGTTTATCCACCACTACCATAATGGCGTCATTCTGTTTGGTTGAAGTTGGTAATCCAGTGATAAAATCCATGGAGATGGTTTCCCATTTCCATTCTGGGATGGGTAAAGGGTGTAGTAGTCCGGCTGGGTGTTGATGTTCCTCTTTAACCTGTTGGCATTCTATGCATTGGGCCAAATATTTGGCTATGTCCCTCTTCAAGCCCGACCAATAAAATTGTTTTCGGGTGACAGTAATCATTTTCTGGTATCCTGGGTGACCAGTGTAGGGTCTTTTATGTAGTTCATCCATGATGAACCTCTTCAAGTCGTCACAATTGGGAATGTACAGTCTATCTCTGTAAATGAGCAGGCCTTCTTCGGTCATCTGATAGCCTTCATATTTTTCTCCAGCGGGTTCTTGCTGTAGGTACATGGTCACATTTTGGACAAAGGGATATGTTTCTTGTGCCTCTTTGACTCTGTTCTTGACATCTGTCTCGCAGGTACTCACCGCTGCCAGGTGAATTGTTCTCATGCTTCTGCTAAGGGCATCGGCCACCCTATTCTCTTTCCCTTTAATGTGTTTGATTTTAAAATCAAATTCGCTAAGGAGGGCCATCCATCTAGCTTGTCTAGCATTGAGCTTGGCTTGATCAAACAAATACCGCAATCCACAGTGATCCGTCATAAGTACAAACTTCCTTCCCAGGAGGTAATGCCTCCACATTTTTAAGGCGTGCACTATGGCAGCCAGTTCCAGATCATGAGTCACATAATTGACCTCATGTTCAATCAATTTTCGGGATTCATAACAGATCATCTTTCCTTCCTGCATAAGGACTCCTCGGAGCCCTTCCTTACAGGCATCCGTGCACACAAGGAAGTCAGCTTCTGGGTCAACGATTTTCAACACAGGTGCATGGGTTAGTAGATGTTTCAAGGTTTGAAATCTTTCTTCACATTGATGTGTCCACATAAATTTTGTTCCCTTCTTCTGGAGGGCAGTGATTGGACAACCAATCTTGGAGAAATCTTTTATAAATCTTCTATAGTATCCCACCAATCCCATAAAGGCTCTGATGTCTGAGACATCCTTTGGGGTAGGCCATTCCATGATAGACCTGATCTTGTCAGGATCTACTGCTACCCCTTCATCGGACAGAACATGTCCCAAGTAATGTATTTGCTTCTGAAAGAAGTCACATTTGCTGAATTTAGCATAGAGTTGATTCTCTCTTAGCACTTGCAACACAAGTCTAAGATGCTCTTCATGTTCCTCTCTATTATTAGAGTAGATTAATATGTCATCAATGAAAACTAGTACAAATTTATCTAAAAATTTACTAAGTACATTGTTCATTAAGAACATGAAAGTGGCAGGGGCATTGGTTAACCCAAATGGCACTACCACAAACTCATAGTGACCATACCGTGTCTGGAAAGTGGTCTTATGGATGTCTTCACCCTTGATTCAGACTTGATGGTATCCTGACCTCAAGTCAATCTTTGAGAAAATAGTCGCTCCTCCTCACTGATCGAATAGATCATCGATCCTGGGCAAGGGGTACTTGTTCTTGATGGTTACTTTATTGAGTTGTCCATAATCGATACACAGTCTAAGGGTGCCATCCTTCTTTTTCACAAACAGGACTGGAGCTCCCCACGGGGACACGCTGGGTCGAATATAACCCTTATCCATCATTTCTTTCAATTGCAATTTGAGTTCAACTAACTCAGGTGTGCTCATCCGGTAGGGTGTCCTAGACACCGACACTGCTCTTGGTGCGAGCTCTATCGAGAAGTCAATGTCTCTTCTCGGAGGTAGACCCAGTACCTCTTTCGGGAACACATATCTGTATTCTCTCAGGACAGGGTGATCATCAGGGCTTGGTTTAGCGCCTTCGATTGTTTTTAGTACCTGTATTGCATATAGGGGACATCCCTTTCGTCAATACTTTCTCATTTGCAGGGCTGATATTTGTCTCACTGAGACCAGTTTTCGGATCCCTTGGAGGGTTATCCTTTGTTCTTCTTTGCTCACACATTCTAAGGTTTTATGGTAACAATCCAATTTGGCTTGATGGGCAGCCAGCCAATCCATACCGATCAACATATCGTACGATCCTAGGGGTAATACATTAAGAGTTGCTTGGGTGGGGAATTCACCCATCATAAATTGACAAGCTGGTATGACCTCTACTACCTTTCTTTTGGTGCCAGTGGCTAACTATACCAACCATGGTTTTGTTTGCTTCTGTGGTTGTAGTTTACACTTATCAACAACTCTAGGGGATACATAACTCAAATTTGAACCAGGGTCAATCAAAACAGACACCAGATGGTTGAAAATCATACCTTCTATTTCCACCACTGAAGCTTGGTGGTCAGCTTGGTTATTATCCAAGGCTGCATAAATCTGCGGCACACTCCTTGCCACAT
>ML883969.1:12508-27197 GCA_009831015.1 Picea engelmannii
GGTACATATCTCAGTAAGTCGAGGAATTTGTTGACATACTCCTCCATAGTAAGTTGTCCCAGTTTGAGTTCATAAAACTCTTTAGCCTTCTCGTCGAAATACCTTTCCGACAAATACTTCTTCTGGAAGTACTTCTCAAACCGCTTCCAAGACAGGTCCTCCTCGCGGACCCCTTTCATATTCTTAAGGTCTTCCCACCAGATGGAATCCTTTCCGTTCAGATTGAAAGTGGCCACTCGGGCCTTCAAGTTCTCTAAAAAATCATGGACTCTGAAATATTTCTTCAGTCCAAGTAGCCAGGCCTCAACTTCCTCTCCCTTCTTTATCTCACCGTCGAAGGAGGGAGGTTTGGCCTTCTGGAATTCCTCAAATTTATGACTCTTGGAAGTCTTTTGCTTCTTCCATTTTTTGCGAGAATAGGAACTGGTCCTGCTGCTGGAAGAGCCTTATGAATCACCAGCTTCCTTCTCAGTGGAGTCGTCTGAAACTGGTCCTTTACCTCTAGGGTGGACCTTTCTGGATGTGATTCTCTTAGTATGGCCACTGACACGACCATGATTTTTCATCTCAGGTTCATGCAGCATTTGTCGCTGTAGGTCAGATAAGATCTGTAGTAGAACTGCATTAATTTCGGTTTGCTTTTCTTGTTCTTTCATCATCCTTTCATTATCGGCCTTGCAACTTTGCAATTCGACCATGAGACTCCTCACAGTCTCAACTAGGTCTGGAGGGGTTCCTATTGCTCTTCTTTCGTCAGACTCCTCGTCTCTGTTGTGGGAGCCTTCTCCCACCTCTTGGTGAGTCACCATACTCTGCGTCTGTAGATTCCCGCGGTTGATCGTCCGCTTGAGTGAAAAGACAAACGCAGGTTATTAGTCAGGAGTTAGATACATTTTTTTTTTATAATTTGCGCATAAATTCATAACTCTTTCACATGCATACACAGTCGGGTTCTCATTTTCCAAGTTTTTAACCCTGGACAAGAGAGTTAAGTCAGGGGGTTTACTCCTCATAGGAGTGCTTCGAATGGAGGTTATGCGCGACTTGTGCATGAGCCCAATTAGGCCGAGTGTTGTAACCATGCTCTGATACCACTTTGTAACATACCCGCTACCTAAATCAAATTTTTCCGGTCCTCTGTCAGACTCAAACCCCTAAATTTCCATGGAGGCCCAGCGTAAGCTGGCTCTTCCTCTCTCCTTCTCCGTTCCCATGTAATCGTGGGTTATGTTCACAATTCAATTTGAATGCAACGTCTTTTGTATTTCGCGCTTCAGCGCCACAGTAATGTCCAAACATTCGACTCTGCAACTGCTGAACCCCGATAGGGCTAGCGAGCGACCAATGGGGATGAATCCGTACGGGGTCAACGAATGGCCAATAGGAACAAACCTCAACAGGGGTAGAGAGCAGCCAATGAGAAATGCCCCGTTGCGAGGTTAGGTGGCATACAGGTGGCAAGAGGAAAACATGACACGGTGGTCATCATGACAGGAAAGGGCCCCACTTCACACGCCACACTATTCCAGACCCCCCCCACCCCCCCCCATTTAAAGGTAGAATGGCAAGGGGGCTCCAGAATGCATCCTCAGCCGCAGATCTGGGCGGGTGGACTCTGGCCATCCAGATCTACTCGCTGCTTATCCTAAAGCATAATCCACGTCCTGGCTTAAGTTAACGTCTTTTTTCCACATCTAACGATCATTACAGACCCTGAGATCCTCTGACAAAATCTCTTACATTCATCGGGGTTTATCGTCATGAAAATATAGACTCTCGATCACGGAGCTACCGAATCTTCGATGATCTCTCTTCCGGCCTTAGCCCCTCTTGGCTATGCCTTCTGGTTCATATGAGCGCTCTCATAAGACCGCAGCCTTATATCCTCCTATTGGGGTTTCAGACTTTCAGGTGTCAAAATGCACTTGTCTCCAGGATCCGCGATACCCCAAATCCTGACGTGCCTTTCATGCATCAGCCCTCTTGGCTAAGCCCTGGTCCATGCTACCACCTCTCGTATGACCACAACCATATACTTCTGTTGGGATTCCTCCTATCAGGGTTTTGACACTCTTGATGTCCCAGCAACTTGGTTCACCGATCCCTGATTCCCGACACGCTCCTTTGCTGCCTTAGCCCCCCCGGGCTAAGTCTTTAGTCCACGTGACCAATGTTCCCATGGCCACAACCTTACCTCTCGTTGGGGTTTTAGACTTCGGAGTTTCACAAAGTATGGACCTCTTGTCCCTGTGATTCCCGATTCTCTGAATCCCGACTGGCTGACAACTAGCCCCCACACAACGGAGCTTTCCTCCTTCCCAATCTACTGACAGATGGCTCCCACTTATCGGAGTTTCACGGTTCACGATTCCAAAATGCATAAACATTTTTTCACCAGGATCCCCGATATCCCGATGACCCAAACACCGATCAACAACTTCATGTCAGGCCTTTCCCCGATGGCGCCGATTGCTGCCACGCGTCCTCCTCAAGATGGACGGTTCCGATCTCTCCGGGATTTTGAGACTTGTGATGTCCCAATTCCTTTGACCTCAGGAACCCTGATTTCACGAATTCCGATATCCCGATGAAGGTCGGGACTTTCACCTAGTGTGAGAAGGGTTAAACCCCGTGAACCTCCTATTCGATCTGACGACTGACGGGTAAATAGACCAAGATCTAACGGTCTAGATACATTCTTCTTGCGCACACTCCAGAGACTAAACTCCGAGCATCTTAACCCGATCCAACGACTGACGGAATTTCTGAATGAGATCCAACGGCTGAGAGTGTCCCACCTTGTGCACTCTTCAACAACTTTATGGACGTGGAAAAATCAGCAGTTCAAATGTTCTCCTGGGCCTTGGGGTCTACGATCCCGATTTCCTCACTGTTCACGAAGATAGAGGGAAAGAGGGGCAAGGTATGTAATGCCCTTGTTACTTTCGTTAATCTAACGGTCGTGAATGGCTATGGGTCATTCGACGAGATCTTGTTCATTGATTTGTTACTTATCCCTACACTGCTACCTCAAAACCTTAAGGGGGTCATTCCTCCTCGTACATGGTTATTAAGACTTGCCCGTTCAAGTCCTTTTTCCAGGTTCTTGGAAAACCTTTCCAAGAAGGGAATCTCTATGAAGAGTCCTATTCCGGGGCCTTCCTGGAAATGGACAAAGGGAAACAAACTCCCGAGGATGGACTGGAATTCTGACTTGGTTCAACTCATGCATAACTAAATTCATTTATCAACATAAGCCACGCGGGGTCTTTCTATTATAAGCATATATCTATTACTTATTATCAAAACACTACACATACATTCTTATATTGTAATCATTCATAATTTCACAGTTCTACGAGCATATATATATCAGTATATGAATTTCAAGATGCAATATATAAAACACTTATCAGAAGTAACACCAGAAGTATGAGCAACTGCTGAGAGGGGTGCTCGTTTCCACCCAACCATAGGCTCAGTGACTCCCGACGGATTTACCACTAGCCACCTCGGAGCTGAGACCACGATGCTCTGAGATTGCGTCTCTCTGTCTGCCAGTGACCAGGAGCGAAGGTTGCAATCCTACCTGTCTGCTATCACTCACTCTACGTAATGCCAGAGTTCCCCTCACGTCTACCCTTCCCAATCGCTTCTGCCATACGCCTTATCCTCTTGCGAGGTTGCGTGTGGCACGATTACGCTCGCGCCGATCAGGCCTGACGGCTCTATGGACGGGCGGTTCACCATCCCATCCCTCATCAAGCCGTCCGCCTACCAGCCTGAGAGACATTAAATTTGGGGCCAGCGAGCCGCTTTTGGTTCTCTGGGCTAGTGGAGTCCAAATATGGTATTAATTCTTAGTGGAAGTTAACGCCACCTTTTCAGGTGCCTTCCACCGCCATCGTGGTCTCTTTTTTGCACATCCCCTCTCAGCAGTCCTGCAATAAATTAAAAATGTTATTCATATTCATTGACCTTTTCCTCAAGGTCCATTTACATCACATATTCATATTTATGAGTTTTCCATAGTTCTTGGCCAGTCCAGTTATATTTACAAGCTGGGGGAAATAGGGTGTTACAGTCTTCAACCCAAAGTTGGAGTTTCTCCATTCTTGATTCATCTTTCTTGTGTCCTCATCATGAACTTCATGGGATACATTTTCATTTTCAAGTGTCCTCTCTATTAGGAAAATTTTCAATCCTTCCATGCTCTACCTTTTTAAACCATCAATATTATTATTATTGCCTCCAACTGAGCTTCAATTGAATCCATCATCCATTATAGTTCATCTTTTTTTACTGTCTTCTTTTGTAAATCATTTATGTCCCTTCACATTTCTTCACCTTCATTATTGTCTTTTTTTGTAAATCATTTATGTCCCTATGCATTTCTTCACCTTCATAAAGATTCCAAGTAGGACTATCTGGAGGCTTAATTGGTGTAGAAGTTCCCTTTTTGGTGGTATGTTGGCCAAGTATCACTTTTAAACCTTGAGTTCGAGGTGGTTCTGCTAGACGATCTTTCTTCTGCTGTATCTCCAAAATTTCGGCCCTTCTGGGTTTGCAAATTTCCTTTTTAGTTATCTGATATGTCTTCTTTGCAATGCCATAGGGCTAATCAAAATTGGATGTGCCAAGTGGAAATTATGGTAACTTCCCCACACCTTGCTGACTTTTGTCCCTTCCAGGGGAGAATACTTGTAAAGCGTTCCAAGATCACAATATATGATATTTGATTCTAAAACTTGTACCAGAAATACTACAGACTGTCCAATATCCAATGCTACTAATCTCACTTAATTTGGATACTCAATGAGGAATATATCATTGTTTTACCCAAAAGACTTGTTTGAGACTAGTTAATATGACTAGACAGATACCCTATCTTGCATAGGGTGTATCTACAAACGTAAGATAAACTAGAAGCTAATTTTTTTATCAAAGATACCTTGATAATTTATTTGAATATTCTCCATATTTCAGGGTCTGAAATTTTATAGAAAATATTTTATAGCGAAAATTCCGCGACGACTAAATTCAAGATGATTCCATAACCCTATCTTACATAGGCTATATCTCTGAACTTATAAGGCCTCAAGAGATGAAATTTGAACCCCACGTACCTTGATATGTTTTATAAATATCCTCCAAGGGGTTCCTTCTAAAATGCCGTAGAAAACAATTTATAACAAAAATTCCAAGGTATCTCAGATGTAGCAGCGAAACCCCAAGACCTTGAGCTCTGAAACCAAATGTTAGGAACCAAATATCAGAATAGCATAAAAAAACCACAGAATAAGTAATCAACACCTTGAAAAAGATATAATTTAAGATAATAAGCCTCTTCGAGGGGGAAACCTCCTTATACCCCACATAAATTTCCAAATACAAGATGATTCCAAATGAAAAATGTTTCCTTGGTATATATAGGAGACTAGGAGGTACAATTACAACTAATGGACCTAAGCCGACATAAATAAAATATAATTACTAATGTAATATGCCCCAATTAAGGGGTAATGTGCCATTATTTAGGGCTTAACATTTTATGCCCTAGATGAAAGGTGACATAACCTTTTGGATGTTGCTTGCACTAATGTCTATGCTTATTATTGAGAACATTCACCTTTTTTGGAGCCTTATTGCACTTATATCTATGTTTAAGGAGGAGGTCTCATCTTGGAGAGCTACACATCCCACATTGGAGGAGATATAAGATATTCCAAACCCTAGATCTAGGGCTTCATTGCATATTTTGAGGACGACCTAGCTCCAGGAGTAAATTTATTTTGATAGAGTGTCGATATTTCTGCCAAATCAATGCCATTAGATGCAAAGTGGTTGCAGGATTTCCAAATTGTTTTCATAATATAAATTCCAATAAAATTTGATGGAGTTATGGTGTTTTCAAAATCTTTCACCAAAAAATTCCCATTACATTTTGACCACTCATTTTGAGGAGTACCCCACCTTTCTTACTTGAGTTTTTTGGTTATTTGGGGAGATCATTATTGATGTATTCCCATGGTGGAGAACACCCTATCTCTTGAGGCCACATGACACATTTTTATGCATTATCAGTAGGACATTTTACCTTGGAGAGATTTATGAAGTTTGTTGCATAACCAACTCCTTTATTTTATTATTATTGACTTGTTTCATATAGTTGATTACATAAAAGTATTATTGTATCGTTTTCTTAACAGATTTTACTGATTCTTCTTAGAGAAGAAAGTGGATCTCAATGAATCATTTCTACGTTTAGTAATGGAGTTGTTGAAGATGTTATTTTATTATATTCCTTGGAGATATTAGTGGATCTAGGAAAATAATTATTATTTTTTTGTAAAATGAGATGGAGCTAAATGTTGATATTATGGTAGATGCGGGAGGTATTTACCTCCATGTGTAAACTTGACTAGAATATAATATTCTGGGAAGCAAGAAGAAACCCTAATTAGTTGGCTAATAACCCTAGAAGACAAGTCGACTCAAGATGATAACTTGTAGTCTCTAAGAGAAGAAGTCGGCTAAAGGAAATATTATATACTAAGTAATTAGGCACACAGAATGAAAAGTCGGCCTAGACAGTTTGCCACTTTCAGTATAAATACATGAGGTTGATCTCATTCTGGCAGACATTCTTAGAACTGTAGAAGCAACACTTGTGCGCACTGCGGTTGGCCAATTTGTGTGCAAGTCTAGAGGAGAGTTGCTATTGCAGCTGTTGCAGCTAATAGATTTCGGTTTTGGCTTGGACTATCTCTTGGTTATTGTTTGGACTCTCTGATCAGCTCTTGTTTGGTTGACTATCCTTGGAGAGAGAGGTGCACTATCTTTTTTGGATATCTAGCCTAGGGTTTTCTTCTGGAATGATTCTCTGCCAAGGTTAAGGTACTCGGGGGTGGCTTCGGCCTATGGTTGGGTGACAATAGTGATATTGTCTATGGTTAAATGAGCACATCCCTCATATTCTAATAGGTTATGGTCCCACACCTCCTTCATTCAATCTAAAAACTAGAAGGGAGCATAGCCATAAGGATACTAAGCTCGTTGAAGAACTTCCACTAGGGTTTCTAGCAGGAGCAGTTACTAAAGCATTGTCGCTAGGTTTACTAGCAGGTGCAATTGCAGAAACTCTAACCCTCTCATTGAGGCACCTTAAGTGAAGGGATTGACCTAATTTTCGAATAGACTAGTGTGGCCTATACTAGCGCATCTCCTGGCAGTCTCAACAAGAAAAAAACGTCAAGTTTGAGTTTTTGGTCAAATCTAGGGTTGACCCAGTCAAGGCAACCATGAATTACTCTATGAAGTCAGAAAAAAAGTTAGATGGGGTTTCTAACTTCAGAGCATGGAAGAAAAGGATCGATCTCATCCTTGCCAAGAATAAAGTGTTGGATATCATGAAAGGAAAGATTGTGGAACCAGAGTTTGAAGAAGGAAAAGAAAAGGAACTGCATAACGTTGCAGTTATGGAGAAGTTAAAAAAAAATGACATCAATGCCATGAGTATCATAGTGGATTCTATAAAAGACCACATGATACCCTACATCTCCCATATTTATTCGTCTAAAAAGATGTACGATGCCCTAACAAACCTCTTTTCAGTCAAAAACATTGGACAAGTAATGAGTATGAAGAATGAGCTCCATGACATGAAGATGAATGATGATGATAGCATAACATCATACTTTGTGAGAATCTCTTAGTTAAGAGATCAACTACAAGCTATTGAAGAGATCATTTCAGAGAGGGAATTGGTAAACATAGTACTCAATGGTCTTCCCAAGACATGGGATGCATTTGCCGCAAGCATGAACACAAGGAAGGAGTATCCTACATTTGAAGAACCTTGGACTTGTTGTGCACAAGAAGAATAAAGGATCAGTGAAAAAGAGAAACCCCAAAATAAATATGATGATCAAGCTTTCACAAAAAGGTTCAAGAATTTCAGGAATAAAAGGAAGTTTGGCTCCAGGAAGAAGCCAAATCAAGAGAAATATATGTCATAAATACAATGCTTCAACTGTCGAAAATATGGTCACTACAAGAATCATTGTCCCAAGCTAAAGAAAAGGAATGAGACACATGAAGCATCAGTTGTCAAAGAAAATGAACCTTCACAGAAGACTAAGCAGGATGAAACAAACTTCTTCTTCTAAGACAAGGTAACAATACTCCTCATAGTTCTTGTACATACCATGTTTTCTGTACATATCTTGCATATCTATTTCCTAGAAGATAATATGTTCCAAGAGAAACTATACTTATGGAAGAACAACAAGATAAGGAATGCTATCACTATGAATACAAGTTAGACAATACACATGAAATGATGAAGTACATCAACAACCCCTGGTAACAATTCACATGGAAGATATTACATAAGTAACCGTTGCAAGATAAGTCGAAATCAAAATCAATCTTGAATAAACCTAGAAGAAGTAAAGACATAAATAAGTCAGAAATCAAGAGGAAATTGGATAAATATTCGTGACACTTTGTAGAAGGAAATAAAGATGTAGACGGAAGCATGGACTCTCCTAGATGGAGAGAGACGATTATATATTTCCAAAAGAAGAGCATGCATGAAGCAAGGATTAGGAGGGAGATAATCCTAAATTATATGATCCATTGAAGATGATGAAGTATTTATCCATGGAAGCAAACATGAAAAAGAAACACGTGTTCAGTGTGACCTTAGAATAAGTCTTCTTCGAAAAGAAGCCTTAACGTATCCCTGTTTGTCCATCCACATCCATGATCCTATGATGAAAGGAAGAAGTTAGAATCTTCAGGGCATGGAATCTATAGAAAACTCCATGGACCTAAGAGCTTGTTGGCAACCAATTTACATTTTTATACTGTCATTATAAGCTGCCTACACCAGTGTTTTGAAAACCTTAATTTTCGTCGCAATTCTCAAATCAAAAGACACTTTTTGCGCTATTTACACACTTATCTTTCTTCTTGTTTTCATGAATGCAAGCGTGACACCTTGGTTTTCGAAGTCGCATTAAAATCGTCACTGAATTGTCATTATCATTTTTATCGATATGCCCATTGCGTTTACATTTCACTTATCATTATACAATTGGCAAGACCTTTTGATCTGTACTCATTTGGCATTCTTTGATCGATTAGACAGTTTCTTTTCATGAGTGATTGAGTTTGTGATGCATTGATGATTGGATTTACATGTTATTTGATCAAAACACTTGGCACATTGGTTATATAAAAAAGCATTGGTGTTATGGTTTTTCCCTTGGTATGAATCGTTTCATACAACACTTGGTATTGGTTTCGATTCATTTGTTTGGTTTTGAAACTATAACTATTGCTCACATGAATGATCAATCCACTTACCAAAGGTTTCGATTGATTGATTGAAGTGGTATAGTTGTAACACATATGCGTTGTGATTTGAATAGTTTTAAGCGCCGACGGTTGTACCATGGTAATGACTATTCTGCATGGGCAGAAATAGCTCCACCACCTTCGCACGATGTGTCATTAATGTTTAACCCTACCCTTGTTTCACCTCTGCTAGCATCGGGTAAGCCTTTGAGCATTCTTCCCCTACGTATGCTATGATTCAAACCCTGGCTCCTTCACATCACTTACCGCGTGCTCCTCTCTATGGCACCGGTGGTGCGAATAGAGCCGAACGGTAGTCAAGCCCTGCTACTGTTCGATAACGCCTGGAAAGATTTACAAGATAATGGTTGGCTCACATTTGTACAGAGGTTCGAGGGTTTCAATCTATTTGTTTCACAACAATTCACCCTTACCTTTGATGGGTGTAGGGCTAAAGTAGGTGACATTCATCTTGAAATCAATGAAGAGTTCATTAGCTCTGCCATAGGATTAGCAGCCACGGGCTAGCGATGGTTTAAAAACTCTAAAGTTGATGAGGTGCCATGGCCACTACTGTTCGTATCACGAAAGGTCACATCCTGTGACAAAGGTATGCTCATTTCCATGCTTAAACCAAGGTGGCATGATATTTTAATAATGGTTAAACAATTTGTGACTTGTGAGGGTTGGTATGGATTGGTTTTTCTTTATCACCTTCTACTGTTAATGAATTTCATGGGTTATCCATTGAACATGCCATTTTATTTCTAGCGTAGACTATACAAAATGGCTAAGAGGTTTAAACGAGAGAAGGCCGATAGTATCTTGTTTCACCACGGCCTGATCAGACTCATCGTCGTTCATCATTTAGACCTCCACGACGATAATTGGCAAGCTTTTCTCTCTCGGAATGGCTTTGTTGATTCAGAGTCTGTCCAAATTGATAAGTCTGTGGTTAGTGAGACCAAGGTTGGGCCACCCGTGCCTTTCCATGCCCTTTTACCCTCTCCCAAACCCTCGGCTTGCTCGGATATCGACCTACCCGACATTATAACAGACAAGGTTGAGGCTGTAAAAAAGCCCGTGAGCAAGAAGGTCAAGGGTAACCCTACTATCGAAGACAAAGGTAAAAAGAATGCTCGATTGATATCGAGACTTGCTAGGAATAAACCTAAGCCTAGTGTTGATCAAAAGCCCATAGTCCTCAGCGAAGACTCGGACTTTGATATCGAGTGCTTCCTAGCTAGTGAGTACCCTTATTCCCAAGGTCCGTGCTCCGAGACACCCTATGACTTCATTTCTAATTTTCCCCCTTGCCTAAAGAACAATCCTAGCTACCCAGGGATCAAGCTTCCTAATGAAACCCTCGATGATTTAAAAAAACCCTCGACTATCGTTTCGAAGCCTAGGCAGTCGTCATGCAACCAATGTAATGTGTGGCTGGAACGCTACTATACCGACGTTCCCTTATTACAGTAAAAAATCGAATCATTGGAAAACCAAGTTACAGTGTTTACAAGTGAAAGGGACAAGCTTCAAGCTAATGACAAGAAGCAGAAAACCACTGGTGCCATCGTATTTAGGAATGTCGAATCAACTGCAGCCTTCATCAATTCCAAACTATCTTGACCAAGTTGTCTGCTGATTATCCAGGTATGATTTTCAATATCAATTTGGTTTTATGAATTGTTTGAATAAATATAATGAATTGAGTTTTGGTTTTCAATTAGCTCTGTCCATTGTTAGACATGTCTCTATCATAGTTTGATTGTCGAAAACGGTTATGTTGTAGATCCTGTACATTGTTTTCATTTTGCTAAAATTAAATGAAGTTATGATTTGGTTATACGATTTGGTCATGCCCAGTTTAGAAATTGATTGGTTTTCATTGGGTTTGATTCGTTTTGAATAATTATGTTCGTTTTAATTAACGAAATCAATGGGCTTTTCTTTTGCTTGGATTTTGTTTGTATCCAACCTGAACAGAAGGTTTTTACGCTAAAATTAGAACACGGTTCTGTTTTGATTTAACATGATTTTGTTGTTGGATATCAACGACTCTGGTTTAGTTCTTGTGATTTGATTTTTGAGACGATTTCATAGGATTGAATTGGCTTGATAAATACGATGTAGTCTATTAAATTGGAAAAACGACTCTGTTTTGCCAACTTTCTCGTTTGGATTTGGATTATATCTGACCTGTGCAAAAGATCTCTTCGCCGAAATCATGGAATTGTGTTGATTCATAATGATTATGTCAAACTCAAACTGTTCGATTCGCTCTTGTTGCTGCGTATCTTGAGTTAGCACGATTGCTTTTATGAGTTGGATTCGTATCAAAAATCGATTCGATGCTGCTCTTTTGGTTTTGATTTTATCTCTGTTGAATTCGGATGAGGAAATTTGGCTAATAGTTCGTTTTGAAATAAATTCAAGTGATGATTTCGTGGACTGTAAATTGATTATGTTTTCCCCCAATTGGCGATAACATACGATTGGACGAGTCCTACAGATCCTGTTATCAACCGATTAATTTCACGATGATTTCGTTTGTATCAGTTTTGGTTTGATTCGCTAATAGCATGGATCGTTTGTTTATGTTTAATATAGTGCTATCAATTTGAGAAAACAATCCTGTTGATTTGGTTTGGATTCGAAGTGATCTTGTGGATAGATGAAGCAACTATTAGTGTTGATTTCAATTGGTCCATGGAAGGATTTCATTACTGCTGATTTATCCAATACGATTCCATTTATCCGATTTTGTGACAACAAATGGAATAGAGTACATGCATCTCTGTAATCATTCGATTGATCTTAGTCTTGTTTGCTCTCAAATTAGTATAACGATTTTGATTTGAATGATTCGTTTGTCTTTCAATTAACAATTAGATACTTGTTTAATAGTTTGAATTTAATTCTTTAAGATTCGAGTTGATTTTAATACGATTCTGTGTTTGATTTAGACCAGCTACAGAATCGCAAGATTCTGTAGCTAGTCTTTAAAATTAGATTTTTATCAATTCTATCTACATAATATCCTCTAATATTGTCTATTTTTGTCCTTGTTCAGGTACATACAAATTGCAATGGTCAATTTGGGCATGCTGTGACAATATAGGAGATATTTATGTGATGTATTTTTTATTTTTAAGTTGTTAGTTTGAGTTAGAGATAGAAACTTGGGATACTTTCCCAGATTTGTGTAAACAGTTTTGATAACTTCCACATGGATGTTTTACCCTGTGGGAAGTCTTTAAATACTTCTTATTTTTTGTAATAATGATCATCCTCACTTGTGGGAGAACCAGGCTATGGATTTATGATACAAACTGAGACGAGAGTTGATGTCTTGTAACAGCTTTCGCTTTCAATATATCAAACTTTTGTTTCAAGTTTTATGCATATCGGTTTGCAGTTGATTATAGACCACTTTAGCTATCATAATCTATTGCAGGATGATGTGATTTAATTAATGTGTTATCCATATCTGATCTCTTTCATTATTTAAAAGTACAACAATTACTTTGTTTTAGTTAATGAATCATAGATTTCTCTTCTTTGTTAATTGAACCATTTTGTATAGATCTTTGCATACAGGTTTAGCTAACTGTGAAGATTTATAAATCATAAGGTTGCTGTAAATTTTTATGTCTTGTTTGTCCTGTAATTATATTTGAAGAGCACAACTGCTTCTAGTTTACGAGAAGCTCGTGGATAATTCGGTGCGGGTTTCCTCCCTTCGATCAGCTAAGACAATCATTACATACAGGACAAACCTGGAGCGTTTCTTCAGGTCAGTTTGTTATTTATTTGATAGCTAATTTGTTAGTATAATTTAAGTAGTTTAGTTAGATATATGTGTAGTTTAGATTTGTAGTTAGAGTTAGTATCTTAGTTGTTTAGTATAGTTAGTTTTTATTTTATTTCTTTTTCATAAAATCACAAAAATAAAAAAAACAATAGCTCTCGTTGTCTTAGGACAGAATACGAATGAGTTTTTCAGGTTTTCATTCAAATCTGTAAACTGTAAATATTGTACATTTGTGAATAAGATTTATTTCTGTTAGAAGTTAGTTATTTAATTTCTTAGAGTTAGCATAGTATTAGATAGTAGATTGTATATATAATAGTTAGATTAGTTTATTAGTTTTTTTTAATTGTTATTTTTCATTTAGATTAGTTTATAGTAGTTTTTTTTTTTTTCTTAGGACCTTAGATCGGCCAACGGAGCCGCTAAACTCGTTAGGGTGGGTTATCCCAAACGGCTTGGGTTATTTAGACAACCCTGGACCGGATCCACTCTCCCAGTTGATGGACGGTCAATTTCGCCCGTCAACAAATGGTGCTAGAAGGAGGGCCGATTGACAAGCTGGATTTGTAGGAGCCTTTATTTTAAATGTATTCAATTTCCCTGATGGCTCCCCAAATCACTGTGTTGGAACATGCTTTCAACTTCTCTTTACCCGATGTTCCCAATGAGACAGTCTCTCGCTTGTCCAAACTCACCTTTGATGGTGAAGGCAATACATCTGCTAAAGACCACCTTAACAAGTTTTGGTGCAAGTGCATCAAACATGACATCTTAGATTTAGGAGTTTTATGCAGACTTTTTGCTTTTACTTTAGAGTTCAGATCAAACATTGGTTTGAATCCTTTCCAGCATGTCACATTTTTGATTGGTTTCAATTTGTAGATGAGTTTCTAGATGCTTTTGAAATTTATGATTTTGATCAATTATGTGAAGAATTTCATACTTCGCTAATAAACGACGATTCATCTTCAGAACACTTTTTGACAAGAGTCTATCATATCCTCTGTAAATTTAATCTCGATGACATGTCATTGGCATTAAATCTCTTCTATGATGCTTCCATCCCTTCCATTCAGTCATGTTCAATCATGAATGAAGAACCAATTGCAAATCCTATCACTCAACTGCAAGAACAATTCTCTTCGCAAGAAGAGAAGGATCCTTCCGACAATGTTGAACAAGCCAGGGAGGTAGAATCTATTGATCAGGCTCTTATTGACAACCAAATTGGTCTTCCCTTTGAATCATTGTATTTTCAGTCTAAGACTAGTATGGAAGATGATTCGTTTCTGGCTCAAGGTGAATACCCTCATTTTTGTAACTCATGCTCTAATCAACATTTAAAATCAGTCATTGAAGAACACTTAAACAACGAAAATCTTCTTGAATGTTCTAGTACTCCCATGAAACTGATTAGAGAAGAAGTTACGCAACTAGAAGAAGAAACTTTAAACCTTCATCCTCAAAATGCACTTTGTTCACAGGAAAGACTAGATGCTTGTCACATAAATT
>ML883970.1:0-14005 GCA_009831015.1 Picea engelmannii
TGATATTTGTCTTGCAAAGCTTTCAGATTGCTTGATTGTTTAGTATTTTTCATCAACTAGGATTTGCAAAGGTTGCTTGGTTTTGAGCCTTTTTGTCTTCTTTGAAACATCTCGCTTTTTGAATGATTGAAGACTCTCTTTTTTATCACAACCCAGCTTTGAATGTTCTTTCCCTTTGTTCATATTTAAGGATTTTTGAGTGATTATCTCTCTCTTTTTCATTGTTTGGGTTCTTGTCTGAATATAAGTTGGAATCATTCTAACATTTTTCATTCTTTGAGTACCTATCAACCTTGTGAGTCCTTGATTGACTAATTTATCCCACACTTGCTTTCTCTTAGTTCTCGTCAATTTTGAGTGCACTTTGTTTGATTCCTTTTTGCTTCATTTTTCTTTGTGTCGAACATTGATTTCTTTCATCTCATTTGAAAGTTGTAAAGAATTAAATTTCTTTGCATATCTCATTGCATTGAATCAAAGGAAAATAATTTTTCATTCTAAATTTTTGAGTGGTTCATTTTTGAGCTTGTAACTGCATTCAAAGAGTTTTTATTCTTAGTTTGAAAGTTGTAATTCCTTTCTTGAAACCTCTTACTCCTTCCCATAGATAGCTTTCATTGAAAGAAAAGATTGCATTTGAAATCATATTTTTATTTTGAAGCCTTCTTGGAGTTAAGTGTAACACATCATAGTTAAGTTGCATCTGCAATCCCTTTTGAGTAACAAACAACCATAAACGGAACAAGCGTGTAATCTAAAATTAACTAGAACCTTTCTTTTATAGAAAACCAATGAGTCTAGGATTTTAGGGCCTTGGTTGTAGGGTGGAGAATAAATTATCCAAGGCCACTTACAAAAGATTGTAGAATACTATAGAGTGTTGAAATCCAAGTAGTAACAATTGATGTTTGTTGGGAGAGATCCTCTTACACGGGATTTAAACATGAGGTCAAGAGAAGTGACAGTTTGAGATCTCCCTTCTTTCGTTTTCCTAGTGGGACTACAGCAAGTTCAGAGCTTTGAAGAGTGGAAAGTCCTTGGGGTGACAACACTTATTCTTAGTATTTGGGTCGTGGATTTGTGTCCACCCTTCCTAGTTCCATTTTCTTAGTCTTGACTGTCGACTGGTTACCCACCCGAATGTCCATTGCGAAATTGGTAAACATAGTTGTTTTTCTTAGGTTTCTACACAGGTGACTGGAAGGGGGGTTCCTTCTTCAGAAGGTTCCTTGTGTTACCTAAGGCAGAAATTGCATCACACTTACAGTACCTCCGAAGGGTGTCCATGCAAAGCGAGGGTTACTTTCACTAGGAAGGGTTGTTTTTTGTAGGTCTGGGTAACTTCTTCTCATATCTTTGTTGATGACCTCGTCTCTTGTCTTTGGAAAATCCCTACTTCCTTTGTTTGTTTTCTCTTATCTCATAGGAAATTTGATAGTGTGTTCTCTTTGATTTAGCAAGCCCTTAGGTTTGAGTCTGTGTCAATGGCATCAGTTCCTGGAACTACCAACAAAGGGACCCATTTTTTCGGGGAACCGTTTTTTTTTTCTTTTATGGATTAACACGTTGGTCCTCCGTATATCGCCACTTTGAATCTTCCTTGACTCACTATTGGGTTACCAATATAGTTGTTTTCCACTCCAATGAATGTAAATGATCCTATTTCTTCATTCGTAAGCACTCCACCCCAAGACCATCAACCTCATATTGACCCTCTGCCTTCTTTGCATGTGCGGTGTTATTCCCGTTCTTCCTCTTTGCCTAGTGAAAGCTCTATAGCTAGTAACTAGGTGTATAAGAAGAAGAAGAAAAGGAAGATTAAGAAGAAGAAAAATAATCTAGGGGGAAAACTTCCAACCACTATAGGACATGTTGGAAGCAATCAACCATATACTATTCATCGGGTTGGGAGTGTTGATAATATCAACAAGTCTATAAAGACACATCGCAAGCCCAAATTCCTTTATAGGATTTGTAAGAGTGACCACCTTCTTAATGATTACTATGCTATTCCAAAGGTTGTAGAAGTGCGGTCTCAGGGTTCTCAACCCATTCCATCAACCACTACATCTCATGCTAGTGACAACCCATCAACTAGTGATAATCAAATTGGAAGTAAGAAAGGTAAAGTCAAAACTCCTTGTTGGTTATGTAAGGAGATGCACCACACCTATCTTTGTCCTCACATGGATGAAGATTCATGTCTGTTAGAAAATATTTTCGATGCCCAGCTGCAAATTTCCATAGATTACCATAAACTCTCTACCAACCTGCCATTGGTTGATGAACTGGTCAATCCAGTTCCATCATCAGTTAATCCGGTTGATTAGGTGGTTAATCTGGTTCCATCCTCGATTAATCTGGTTGATCAAGTGATCGATCTGAATACCTCCTCAGTCGATCTAGTCCATCAAGTGGTCAATCTGATATCCCCATTGGTCGATCCCACTCCTTCTTGAAGAGTGAGGATATCGCTTAGGTCTTTCTTGTTACTTCGAATTCATTCAAACAAGGGGGCACTTCACTCATCCCAAGGACACCCCCTTCAAACAATGGGATTTTTTCTATTCATTGGAATCATCTAACAGAACCTCATATTCCTTCCTACGTGCCTTTCGAGATCATGGTCGAAGTTTGTGATAGGCTCATGATACCTAACATTATAATAGACAAAGGTGCTTTTGTTAGCATCATATCCTTGAATGCTTGGCAATCTCTTGGTTCCCCTCAGCTTACGCATGTGACTCAGAATTTGTTGTATTTTAACAAATAGATTAATCAACCTTTAGGGATCCTTCCTCAGTTACATGTTACTTTGGGAGGGAAAATTATCTATATTGATGTGAAGGTAGTCCATGACCCCTTGGATTTTAATTTTATCCTTAGGGGAGACTATGTTTATGCTATGAAGGCTCTTTTGTCCACACTCTTTCGAGTAATGTGTTTCCCTCACAATGGAAACATAGTTACCATAGACCATATTTCATTCATTGGCCCTCATATGTGTTAGAAAAACAGGATCGCGGAGCAATAAAATAAAACAAATGAAAAAATAAAACACAGAAGATACACAATACAATAGAGACACAGATATACATGGTTCACCCATTGTGGGCTACGTCCATCGGAAAAATTGTTAGGTCCTTCCTTTATTATTATCCATGAAATGAAGGGATACAACCTACATCACGCCCGCTATAACTTCCTCTTCTTTCTCTCACAGTATCCTCTCTCATAATACAATATTCGCAATGATACATAGCTGCAATACATTTCCCTCATAAAAGAGGGTTTCCTTCTAGGGAAAAAAACCTTAACATAACTTCTACCGTCAGATATGTGACCTTATAATGAACAGTCCAGATTTCCAATGAAATTATAATATACATTTACAAGGCAATTTTCCCTTCGGGGGCCCGCTTTCCCCTGGACCCCGCAGAGGAGGTAACCGCCCTCTACACTCCCCCGCGTGGAGAAGTGTACATTCTTCCCGGGTGTAAATTATTCATGGGGTATAAATATGGATGAAAACAAAGACCATTGAATTAGGAAGATAATCTAGCTCCACAACCAACAATCTCTCACTTGGAGACTGATCTCAACCACAACACCCTTGTTATATATTTTGGACTATGATCCTTCCTGGACCTGGAAAAAATTTCATCTTCATATTCATGCTTGAAGACCAACTGAAACTGAGAAGGAACTCAGTTTCTCCCTGGTTACTCCCTTAGTTAACATGTTTGCAGGATTTTGGCTAGTGTGTATCTTTTCCAACTTCAAATGTCAATCTTCCAAGATGGATCGTATGAAATAGTACCTGATTTGTATATGTTTAGTATTTGAATGGAATGTTGAGTTATTTTCAAGATGAATGTCACTCTCACTGTCACATTACAACCTACTATTCCCCTGCTTCTTTCCCAGTTCCTCCATAAACCTCTATAACCAGATCATTTATTCACTAGCCTCTGTAGCAGCAACATACTCTACCTCTATTGTTGAAAGTGAAACAACCTTTTGCAGTTTAAAAATCCAACTTACTGTTGTTCCACCTACAGTAAAAGCATACCCTATGGTGCTCCTCTTTCTACATTTATCACTTGCCATATATGAATCAACATATCCCTGTAGAACATTGTCTAAAACTCCAAAGCATAATGCATGAGTAGCAGTACCTCTCAAATACATGAGAATCCACTTTACTTCCTCCCAATGTTCTTTACCTGGATTTTTCATGTACCTGCTCACAACTCCCACTACATGTGCAATATCTGGTCTTGTGAAAACCATCGCATACATCAAGATGCCAACTATTGATGAATAAGGGACCTTGGACATGTATTATATCTCCACTTGTGTCTTGGGACACATTTCCTTAGTTAATTTGAAATGGTTGGCCAAAGGTATACTAATTGGTTTTTCATTCTTCATTTTAAACCTCTCCAACACTTTCTCTATGTACTCACCCTGACACAATGTCAATTTGTGATTTTTTCTGTCTCTCGTTATTCTCATACCAAGGATTTTCTTTGCAGCACCCAAATCCTTCATCACAAATGAATTGGCTAATTTCTTCTTGAGCACATTTATATCTTTCATATAAGACCCTGCAACAAGCATGTCATCTACATACAATACCAAGATAATATAGCTTCCATTTTCTAGTTTTTTAAAATAAACACAGTGATCAGAATGACATCTACTATAACCTTGTTTTGTCATAAACCTGTCAAACTTCAAATACCACTACCTTGGAGTTTTATTTAGGCCATATAAGCTCTTCTTCAACCTGCATACCAAATTATCCTTCCCTTGGACCTCATACCCCTATGGCTGCTGCATATAAATCTCTTCCTCCAAATCCTCTATGGTTGCTGCATATAAATCTCTTCCTCCAAATCCCCATGGAGAAAAGTTGTTTTTACATCTAATTGTTCAAGATGCAAATCTTCTACTACCACAAGACTTAAAATAGTCCTAATTGAAGTCATTTTAACAACAGTAGAAAATATTTCATCAAAATCTATACCTTTGTTTTGTGCAAACCCCTTTACAACAAGTCTAGCCTTGTACCGCTTTTCTCCTCCATCTTCTTCCTTCAATTTGTAAACCCATTTATTCTGTAATTCTCTGTTTCCTGTAGGAAACCGAACCAAGTCCCAAGTCTAGTTATTTACCAAGGAATCCATTTCCTCTTTCATGCCTTTCTCCCACTTCTTTTTGGTGTCTACCTGCATTGCCTCTTCATAACATTTTGGTTCACCATAATCAATCAACAATAAATAATACAATGAAGGAGAGTATCGTGCAGGGGTCTACTTAACCTGGTAGATCTTCTAACAACACTTGCAGGAGTTGGAGGCACATGTTGATCTTGTTGTTGTACATTATGATTTTTTGGTACCTTTGGAATTTATTTTTTAGTGATCTCATCAAGCAATATGTATTATGGTTTTTCTTTTTCATGTTTCTTTCCCTGCAACTGATCTTTTTACATGACCTTCTCATTTAATATGACATCTCTACTCCTAATTATTTTGTTATTTTCATAATCCCATAAGCGATAACCAAAATCATTAACATCGTATCCAATAAAGGTACACTTCTTAGATTTTGCCTCAAGCTTTGTTCTATTTTCCCTATCAATATGGACAAATGATTCACAACCAAAAGTCTTCAAAAAATAATAGTTTACCTTTTTACTTGTCCATGCCTCCTCTAGAATTCTACCATCCAAAGAGCTTGAAGGTCATATGTTTATTAAGTAAACAGCGGTATCTACAACATATGCCCAGAACTGTAAGGGAAAACCAGCATGCAATCTCATACTCCTTGCACACTCCATGATTGTCCTGTTCATCCTTTCTAACACACCATTTTCTTGTGGTGTTCCTGGAACTCTCTTCTCTCTACGAATCCCATGGTATGAACAGTAATCATCAAAATCCTTGCTACAATATTCACATCCATTTTCTAATCTGAGACACTTCAACCTTTTTCCTGTCTCATTCTCAACCAAAGCTTTCCATTTCTTAAAAGTATCAAAAACATAATATTTTTCCTGAGACACTTCAACTTACACTACGCAGTTAATCCCAAAAATAATATCTAATATCTTGCACTGCGGAAGCCCCTCTATGCTTACATAATATTTTTGTTGAATGCAATAAACCCAAGTTTTTTTAGTTGCATCATTAATAAAAGTAACATAACGATGAGAGCCACCAAGAGATGATACCTGATATGGTCCCCATACATCTATATGCACAAGCTCTAACCTTTCACTCTTTTTTTCTTTTCCGACTCCAAGAAATCCGACTCTCTTCTACTTTCCGTAAACACAATGCTCACAGAAATCGAAATCAATTTGTTTAAGATCTAGCAACAAATTTATTTTGTGAAGTACCTGCATCCCCTTCTCACTCATGTGTCCAATCCTATGATGCCACAGTGTTTTATCCACTCCTATAGAATCTAAAGATATAGAAGAGTTAGAATTACCAATACGTAAATACAATGTACCTACCCTCTCTCCTTTTGATATCACCAATAATCCTTTGGTGACCTTCCACACCTTATATGTAAATATGGATATACAACCTTCACTTTCCAACTGCCCTATTGAAATTAGATTTTTCCTTAGATCTGGAACATGTCTTACCTCTTTCAACAACCATTGGTTTCCATTTCTTTGCTTTATTTTTACCTTTCCCATTCCAACAATTTTCCATGGTGCATCATCACCCAAATGAACCTGTCCAAAATCACCTTGAACATAATCTATAAAATGTTTCCTATGGGGTGTGGCATGAAACGAATCCCCTAAATCTACTACCCAAGAATCAGAAATATTATCTACAGAACAAATCAAAGCATCTTGTAACACATCACCTGTTACATTTTCTTCCTGATTTTTCTCCTACTGTCCATCTCTTTGTTTCTTTGGAGCTCTGTAGTATTTCTTTAGATATCCTTTCTTCCCACAATTCCAGCACTCTATCTTTCCAAATATGTATTTGTATCTTCCCTTCCTAGAATTCCCATGGTTCCTTGAGCCCTTTCCTCTATCCTTTTTTATTCCCATGTTCTCCATGTTCAATGCATTACCTGATGTCTCACCTATGATTTTTCGTTGCATTTCCTCACTAAGGATAACACCAACAACACCATCAAATTTCAAATTGTTTGAACTAGAGACAGAGTTAATTACATCCATGACCAAGTCGTTCCATATTTCTCGAAATGAGCACAAGATTAGAAGAGCCATGACCTCATTGTTACACTTCAAAATTCATCACTTCGATAATGTCTCATTGTCATTGTCGCAGGTGTCGCACTTTTGTCACAATTATCGCAAACATCATATTTTCATCCCGCATGTGTCGCATTGCGGAAAAAATCATAAGAACACTTGGTACACCCTCTAAGACTTGTTAGAATAGGAAAACACGTCATTTGTAAAAGCTTACAAACATTTTTCCTTGAAGAAAGATCATCTTAAATGATTTTTTGGAGATCAGCGCTCCCCTGCTCACATGCAGGGAGTGTTAGCGCTTCGTGTCTACTTATCAAGGAGCGTTATAACGCTATGTGGCCAACTTTAAGGGAGGGTCAATCTGTTGAGAGAATATTGGGGAGGAATCCCCCTTATCTCTAAGGAAATCTAGAAGACATTCGAGTTAGTATAGCTCAAATCCAAGTTATAGGTTGGATCTAAGGGAAATCTCACAACTAATGGAGTCATGTCCTCAACTTATTCCAAAAATAGATAAGATGGTTGAGCCTCTCAAAGCCTATATAAGGCGGCATTCTCATGGTGAAATGGGAGAGAGTATCAGTGAAAAGTATTTTCATTCTAATCGTGGGTCTTTCGAGCAAGGGGTTGGACAAGGAGGAATTGGTGAGGCATCTACGGGTTGTTAAGTACCTTGTTATGTTCTCATTAATATATGCTTGGCATGTTTCCTTCAAGTTTGTGTATGTTTACATTGGCTTGTCTCTTCTTGATAGATCTAGTTCAAACTAATCTTGGTAGAATAGGAAGCATGCATTTTCTTTGTTGTCTATTGAATTGCAGAACTCATTAAAGGGCTTGAAGATCAAGTTCAGCCTAGATCGAGCAAGGAAAAGCTTCAGAAAAAGGTGCATCATGCTTTCTTCCTCTTTTTCCCTTGACTATTTTACCTACATTTAAAGGAATTTTAGTGTTCAATGTTAGCATTTTTCTGTCTTGGTCATAGGGGTCTAAGATCCAAGAGGACATTCATTTGTCCGCAAGGGTATTTTCCTACAACAGAAATTGGCGACTTTGTTGGGGACTGAAGCTTTCAATTTCGATTTCTTTCCTTGGTTTTGTATTAGCTTTTGCTCATCCTCAGATCCTACTCACTGTATTTTTTCTCTTTTATACATGTGTTGTCAATCCTAAAGTCATCTTACATAGGATAATGATCAAGCCTTCCTGAGTTTTTGTTTTCTAGGTTGATGCTTTTTTCATTCTCAAAAAACAGTTCCCCTCTTCCTTACAACCATAGTGTTGATTTTAGTATAGATGCTCCCCTACAGTGCTTTAGGGAGAATTGTAGCACTCTGGTGCTCATACAACCATAGCATCGATTTTTCTCTATGTTGAAAAGTTGTTGGATATATGTATTGGGTGTGATTTTTTGGGTTCTTCTTTTGCTCGAGACTTTTTCTATCAGTTTGTGCTTTCTATAAAGCTTGCAAACTGTTTCTTTATAAGACTTTTTGGTATTTGTTTGGATTTTTAAAGATATTTCCTTGTTTTTGAAATCACTCTTTCTCTTTGAGGGTTTGAGTTCATTCTCCATACTTTCTCATTCATCTGATCAGTTGAAAGTTGTTACAAGGAATCCTAGATCATTATATTGTTCCATTTGGTCTTTGATCTTTGTATCTTTCCAAGAAAATTTCTTGAGTGAGTTTTATTATTTTGGCTTTATTTTTGAAAAGGATAAATTTGTTTTTGATTCTTATTAGATTGTTGTGAGAGTTTTCTTTTGTTTATATGACATTTACTTCCAATTGTCTAAAACTGCAAATAGTGAAATCTTCTTGGCATAAGAAGCATTGAATCAAATCAATTTATGTTCATATTTAAAAAAAAGATATATTTTCATGATTGGTTTTTGGATATTAGAAACAATTTATTAATAGTTTAGCATTGAATTGGATTCTTGTTGAAAGCGATTGCATGAAATTTCTGCATTTTTGTGTTTGATAGTGAAAGAAAGAAAATTCTTCTCCTTCCCATAAATAGAAGTTCATTGAAAGAAACGATTGATTATCATTTTTATTTTGCTTCTTTTGGATTCGAGTCATAATATAATCAGTTTCATTCTCATTCACCTCTGAGTAAAGAACAGCCATCAAAATCAACGCTAATTAAAATTGATCTAGAAACTTTTTCTTTTTAGATTCTTCCACCAACATTAGACTAGGATTAGCGCTTTGGATTAGGCTGTGAGAAAAACTCTCCAAAGCATTAAAAACAAACTTAGCATCTTGCAATAGGGATATCAAATCCAATTTTTGTATAAGCATAGCTGGGATCCCCCTCTCATACATGGTTTATGCACGAGGTCGTGCTCGAGAGAGCCATGGATATTATCCCTCCACGGTTTAACCATTCACAGTAGTAAGATTGCATATTGGGGGTTCTTCTTGAGGTCCAACTGTCTTCATTTGGTCTCGGTGCTTCGTGAATTTTGAATTCGTTCGGGGTCCTCTGGAGTTCTATCGGTTCACTTGTCCTCGGTTCTCTTGAAGGATTTCGGACTTGTTATTCTGCCCATACATTTGAACTAGACTGTCGACTATAAATTCCCAGAGGCTGACTGTGAGATGGTTTCCTTAGTAGACATAATATTTAGGATCTTTACACAAGCTGACGGTGAAGGGAAGTCTTCGTTGTACCTGGAACAGATGTTGGTTAAACTCACTCAGGCTCCTTGGAGGGTAAATCCATGATTACAGTGTGGAATCTTGCACCAAGGCGTAAGTATGTTAAGCAGGTCACTATCATAAATATTCCACACACTCATATCCTAGCCCCTTCTCAATTTGATCATGTGATGTTGGATTTCATCACCAACTAGTATGGTCATTGAGAGAATGTTTGTTTTCTTGTTGGCTCTTCTACGTTTTTTAGCGTGTGTTGTTGATTTAATAATTTTTCAAGATTGAGACTGTAGAAAATAAAGGTCTTTGTATACCACGTAGGATGCAAGGGTTGCCTCCAGAAGAAGGCTACAAACCCTTACCTCCTAATTCACCAGAAGACATTTATCGTGAAGAGGTAGAAAATCACTCCGACGCTAGGAGCGTTGCTACTCCTTTATTAGAAAATCCTAAAAGTGCCTTGGTTACGGTTGAAGATCCCATTCCTCATACTACACCTATTTCAGAAGCTCCTATTGAACCAATCCTTGTTTGATTGGACTCGTTCGGTAATATTATAGAAGAAGAAGTCCCTCATTTGTCATTGAGACATATTATAGAGACATATATGGGATCCACAAAACCAATTTTTAATGATGAGTTTAGGACCCTCATTCGTCCTATTGATGCAGCAAATCCACATTATACACATGCCCGTTCTGTATGGAAGACTCCATCGGGATGTGATCTTTATGAACATTTTGACTTTATTCAGCAACCTCTTGATCCTCATGACCCTCTTGTTGCTAAGGCAGGACCGTCTGGTCAGACTATTGATCGTCCCATCGAACAGGTAGTCGATCTTGCTGCTATGTCAGCACAAATCCACCTTAATTTTGGAGTCATAACACCTAATCATGCACAAGTTACTTCAACCGTTACTCCCACCATTACACCTTTTCACACTACAGCTCTTCATGTTCCACAAGATCTTTTTGGAACACCTTTACATTAGAGAATGCAGACCCTTTCCAAAAATACACAACCAACTACGGGACAAATCCCGAATGGGGGGAAACCACTGTCTAGTGGGCATGGGGGATAGCCACCTTTGCATGTTCCTTCCAGGGGACATCCCCCCTTTACTGGTCAAACCACAATTGTCAATCAACCTATGGCAGGGGGGAAACCCTCTTTTGCCGGAAACCCTTCACAATCTTGGTGAGTACCTCAAGGAGGTAAATTTAATCAACCTCACCATGGGGGGAAATAATACCATAACCCACAAGGAGGAGTACCAAATCCTGTTCCTTCCAGATTATATTTTGGACAACCTTATCTAGGTGTCCCAAATCCCACCTGGAGTCCTCAAGGACAACAACCTTATCCTCCCCAAGGGTCTAATTTTTATCCTCCCTAAGGGTCTAATGTTTACCCTTCTCAGGGACAAATTGTTTACCCTCCTCAAGGTAAAACTATTTATCCCCCACAACCAAATCAACTGACTTATACTCCTCAGAATCAACCTAGTTTCACCCCACTCATGAACGTTTTTTGAATAATGGCTATACTGGTCAACAAAAACCATATATGGGAGGCTATATTGTATATAATTATCCACCTCAACCATTTTATGGCCCCATTGGTGTCCCTATGCCACATCAGTATCACCCTCAGGTTAACCGACAACTACCTTTTCTCGCCACACTGGATCTACCAGACTTGTCTCAGTTGACAATCCTTTTTGGCTAGTAATTCCTGCTAAATTACCTTCTGACATCCCCAAATTTGGCGGTAAACGTGGGGAAGACCCGAACAACCATGTTATGACATTCCATTTATGGTGTTCATCAAACTCATTGATGGATGATTCTATACATTTGTGTCTTTTCCAGCGTACACTCATGGGATATGTAGCCAAATGGTACATTGAACTTCAACTTGGTTCCTTTCAATATTTCAACTCCCTAGCTATGGCTTTTCTCACACATTTTCAATTACCCATCCGTTACGAGAAGGGTAATGAACTCTTAACCTCCCTTCATCAAACAAACTCTATACATGTCTCTGATCACATTCATGAATAGAGATGACGGCGAAGGTTGATTAAAGTGACCATTCCTGACTAGCTATTGGCAGAGTGGTTTACTAAATATATTTTACCCCCAATTTCTCGTGACATCGCCATGGGCGGTGAGTGAAGAAGAAGCCATTTCCCGACCTCAGTACTTAGATTTGGTTTACTCCCAATCTGGTACTTTGTACAAGTTGATACCAAATTCTACCTGTACTCCTACCTATCCATCCAAACCTCCTTCCACAACACATGAGGATGGAGTTATCGGTACCGTCAAAACCCAATCTTCATCACAGTCGATCAAGACAAAAAATTGCTTTCTTTATGCACCTGTTACCAGTTCGAATTCACTCTCCTCTACCTCCCTCCCGACTCAAATCTCTGAGGTGATTGCAGTTCAATCTGCCTCTTCACAACAATCCGGGGGTAAGAAGAAAACAAAAAATAAACCCAAAAATAATAATAATAATAATTAACATCCCAAAACAAAAACTCCACCACCTGCTACTGAAAAGAAACCACAGCAAAAACTGAAATTCATTTCACCCGAGACTGTCCACATTGCGACAAGGTTGCAAAAATTTTCAAAGGGAATTCCCAACCCGTTGTGTTAACACAGCCTTTTCCTCAGTAGCATTCCATGGTTTCTCAAGAAATTGCTCCTCCCGTATGGGGCAATTCCAGCCACCCTCCTAGTGATGAAGCCTCGACGAGTGCTCATATTTATATGTTTAATGGGATTTATTTAACCACTCGCACTACCACGTATGACACACCGGCTAAACCTAATAAAGAAAAGGTCACTAGCAGTACCCCACCGGATGCATCTCCTGCCTCTGTTAGTCCTCCATTTGGGTCACTTCAGATTGAGAAACCTACTTTTGACTCTATTTTATGCCCCCCCAAGAGCAATATTCGCAAGTCAACTTTTAATCCTAGTTCATGTGCCGCCAAAAACTACAACATTATTGAATATGGCTCAAGCACTGTGTGCTATGTCCGCTCTTGAAGTTCTACAGCATTTCCCAAGTCAACGTAGAACGCTCTTGGCCTCCATCGGCGCCACTGATCTTGAGTCATCAAACAATATCATGTTTAACCTTGACAAGTTCAAGTCACATCTTTCTCACCAGCTTTCTTTTCAAATTGATGTCATTGTTCATAACCAACACATTCACTGCACAATATTGGATGAGGGAGCTTCCACTTGTTTCATGTCGTTAGCTTGTTGGAAAATATTAAAATCACCCTCTCTTAACTAATCCCCTACAATTTTACAAGCATTCGACGGCCGAGGTTTTCATCCTCACTAACTCTTGCAATCCTTAGTCGTTCAGTTGGGAGGTAAGATTGTTTCTGTCGATGTAGAGGTAGTCGATGCTCCCCTAGATTACAACTTGTTATTAGGAAGAAGTTGGTTTTATGTCATTAATGTTCTCACTTCATCGGTGTTTCCATGTTTACAATTCCCTCGTCAAGGTAAAATTGTCACTATCGACCAATTAGATTACTGCACCCCCGACGTTCGCACTTCTCCCACCAAAAAGATTCCTTTCTTGGGAGATAGTAATATCACTTATGAAATTTTTGGTGTAGGTATTTTAAAAGATTCTTCCCTGATGGGTACTTTCCCTACACCACTTCCTTCCACCAGAAAACATATCACCACGATCAATATGATCTCGACTATGGCCTATCAATCTTTTGAATCATCTGATCCTTGGGTTGTGCCTAGTCCTCTGGAATTCAATGCACTAGGTGACGCTATGCCACTTAGTCCAGTTGAGGCCTCATACGATGCGATCCAGTCTGCCTCTCCATATTTGGATGACCAACATCTATTGGCATTTGACACTTATTCATTTCCATCTTGGTTGAATTCCCTGTCCTCTGCTTTCGACTACATCTTATAGATTTTTCCATCGAATGAATATATTATGGAAATCCTTAGCATCGACGAGGTACCTTGGGATGACAACCATCATCGATCATCTTTTCTTCATAGTCTAGATGAAATTTAGGAAT
>WSFP011492459.1:0-14689 GCA_009831015.1 Picea engelmannii
GCCTTCCAAGCTTGGATTTTCCATTTGTTAGCTTTGATATTATAAATTCATACAACCATTTTCAACATGAATACAATCCTCTTGTTGTTCTGCAAATGATAATGTCATCGGTTAGAAGTGGAAAAATACCCATCAAGATTTTAGGGTATTAAGTTTATCACTTCTATATTTCGAGGGAGATGTTTAGGGATACCTAGAAGACATTAAGCAATCAAAGGGACAATTACAGATTATGTGGCAGTCAAACACATATTTAGTGGAAAACAATCATACATCGAGCATCCAACATTTCAACACCTATTCTCTCAAGTGTCAAGCCTTTTTAAGCTATCTTTCTTTTTCTATTTTTAGAAGATTTCTTCCTATAAATTTGTAATGGTTTTTATCTGAGAGTAGGGGATTGTAGACATATATATATATCACGAGATTTTAACCACAGGGGAGGAGGAGACCTGAGAGGGTAAGGCCTGAGAATAATTTGATTAATCAACCTGAGTATGAGCATTGTAAGCCTATGGGCAATTTTATTAAGAATTCATTTCCGACATTGAACATCTCTGTGAGTTATGTCATCAAATTGGGATTTCTTCATTTTCCATTCTGTTTTTCCCTTTTGCTTGAACGAGTTATAGCCATTGAGAATCATTTCTGACATTGAAAATCTCTGTGAGTTATGTTATCAAATTGTGATTTCTTCATTTTCCATTATGTTTTTCCCTCTTGCTTGAACGAGTTATAGCCATTGAGAATCAATTACTGCCCATAAACAATAGATTCTTGAGCAACAAGATTTTTTGTGATATGTCTGTTGTTTGTGTGCTTTGTTCAAGTACCTGTCAAATCCATTTTGCAGAGAGAATATCTATTTGGTGGATGTTCTACTATTTGTCACGTTCTATATTCTTCTAACCATCATCATATAAGTATTTTGTCTGATATGCAGTTTACTAGACTTCAATCTAATAGAGTGTTTACTTGACTCCATGCCCAATGGTGATTCACTGGTCTTCATTTTAGCTTATTCCTTTATTCTTTCTCTTTCACTTTACTTGATCCACCTTCTTTCAAAACCCAAACACATCCTTATTTATAAAATCATAGAAATAACTGAATATGTTCTAGGCTTGACCCTATAGTAGTCTTAGGGTAACTTCTAGGATTAAAAAGCTCGATTGGTTTGAGCGCCAACTTCTTGTACCCAGACCTTATCGGGGACATGCACGAAAATAAATAAATTAAGAGAAGACCGCTTTGATACCACTGATCTGGATTTAGGAGCGGAATGAACTGATTAACAAACTAAATACAAGAACACAAAGATAGGAAGACTAACACAAATATTCAGTGAACAATATATTTTATTAAATAATTAATTAGGCTAAAACTGTAAAACTGGAGAACTAAAACTTGCTCGAATGGTGGTAGCTATCTCTGAGAAGAGATGTGGCTGATACACACATCCGTCTGAGTAGAATGGATTAAAATGAGGCTCCATAGGCCCTTTTCATAATACTCATGAATACAAAAACCCTATACATCCAAAAACCTAACCCTAGAAGGTGAAACGCCAAAAGTCATGTGGGACCTATGGGTAAGTTGGTGTAATTTGGTACCTCAACTTCCTAGGGTCATAACGTTTACATACGACCTTTGTTTTATGCGCATGATAGCCCGCTGGAAAGGTATTTCATAGAAATACACATTCAATCATCAGACTTTGACTCCATCTATAGTCTGACTGTGGCGTGCCAAAAAAACAATGTAAAGGCCCCGAAAACAACCATGAATGTACAACAAGATGTGTTGACATGAAAACATACAAATAAGCAAGTTGGATTAGGAGAGAGGCCACCTGTATCCACCTGGAGAATGTGTGAGGCTTATGATATCCCCATAAGTGTAGATATCACAATTATAGAGCAGTATAGAAAGACGTTCTGAACAAAAATGGACACAAGGAGCCAATTGGAATAGGTAGGTGGCCACAAATATCCACCTGGATCACCCTCAATAGTATAAGAGGCACAAGTGACATTTTCTTGAACATCAATATTCCCCAGAGACTATATCCCAATGAGAAATCCCTTCGCAAAACAAGTCAATTTACAGAAGGATCTAAAGTACCCACTAGTATAGCCTCCAGAGGGAGTCATTATTGAAGGGGATATGTTAGGTCTGATACTAACTTTGAAATATTCCAACCATGACATTACATATGAGAAAACAATTCTAGAATTAGTACCTAGCAAGTTCCTGAAGAAGTCAATTAGTTATGATGCTCATATGGTAGTCATAGAACCATAGGTGTGGGCTATGGGGTTACAAAAAGTAGGTATTTTAAACCTGTTTGATAGACCTGACTTTGGAAGGAGATAAGAGATCAATGCATGTGAGAAAATGTTGCTAAGTTGTGTGCACAGAGGATACATGTGACTCGACAGACCAGTTTCTATAGATACAGATTTGATTGTATGTATCACCGATCTTTCTTCATAGGGGGAGGACCCATAATCATTATTTTTTGATAAGAAGAATGAAAAGACTCTCTCTGAGAGCATGAAAGAAAAATTCCATACATTTTGTGGATAGCCCGAATTACATGCTGCAAGAATCTATGACCTAATGGTAAGGTTTGTTATGAAATCCTTATCTTGAAAGTTGTTAAGAAAGTGTAGAAAATATCAAGTCCCATAAGCGATCATAGTGACAAGAGAACAATGTGTTGAGGGTGTCCAGATGAATTGGGCAACATTTTTTTAAACCAATTTTTGATCAATTGTGAGGAAGAACAGGATATTGGGATTGAGTTCCATTATGCCTGGTTACTAATTATCATAATTATAGAAGACTTGAGAGAGCCAGATGACACACAATTGTTTGGCATCATGAAGAATCCATGTTTAGTCACACACTATCATAACCTTTGGTATACTAACACATAAGGCACTCTATATGGACAACGATATCACATTTTATATTTACAAGGAAACTATTAGGGGAAAAATCGAGAGGACACCACACATACCACCCCAGGTGGTCGAGTGATCTGGATTTTATGAGAATAATGAAACAAACACCGATTATTATCAAAATATTCTTAACACGAAATAACATATATACAGTAAAATTGGTTTCTATTCAATAAGGAAATAAGCTGAAACTGTAAAATGCAGCAAAAAACAAGCTTGGTAGAGTCGTGGTTGCTTATCTATGAGAAGAGATGTGATGAATATGCTCATTTGATAGAATCTCATTAACATGAGGCTCTCAAGGCCTTTTTACGATAAATAGGAATTTCAAAAACCCTAGACATCCAAAAAGCTAACCCTCGGAGATAAAGCACCAAAAGTCATGTGGGTCCCGTTTGGGTAAGTTAGTACATCAACTTCCCGAGGTTGTAACGTTTTCATACGATCTTTGTTTTAGGTGCACGATATCATGTTGGAAAGGTCTATATAAGGACTACACATGTTTCCTATGGAGATCCATAAAAACGATGTTTAGGGCCTGAAAATGGCCCCAGAATCCAAGGAGCCGAAAACTAGGAAAAAATTGTCGATCTGGAAAAATTCCAAAATGAGCCAGTTGGAATAGGTGGGAGGCCACCGAAATCCATATGCATCAATCCCCCCCCCCCACCTTAGGAAGAAATGGTATCCATTTCATTGATTTCCCCCATTAGATGAGGAAATTTCTGTTGAATTTGGCTCTGGATTTGCCACTTGCGTTGTTGCACGAGATGGCCTGCTTTGACAACTCGATAGAGCTGGATCCTTTGCTAGCGAGTGCCCTTGACCTCTTTGTCCACAATATGATCATTGGATTCCTATTGTGTGAAATGATACCACTAATATGGATTTTATGAGTCGAACAAAATGAATACATATTATTATCAAAATATTCTTAACATAGAATAATAGATATACAGTAAAATTGGTTTCTATTCAATAAGGAAATAAGTTGAAACTATAAAATGTAGCAGAAAACAAGATTGCTAGAATGGTGGAGGATTATCTATGAGAAGAGATGTTACAGCTATTCTTATTCGCCAAAATCTCATTACAATGAGGCTCTCAAGGAATTTTTACAATAAACAAGAATGTCAAAAACCCTAGACATCCAAAAACCTAACCCTGGGAGATGAAGTGCCAAAAGTCATGTGTTCCCTATTTGGGTAAGTTGGTACATCATCTTCTCGGGGTCATAACTTTTTCATACGATATTCATTTTAGGTGCATGATAGCCCATTGGAAAGGTATATCCAAGGAATACACATATTTCATGTGGCCCCAGAAGCTAGGGACCTGAAAACTAGGAAAACAATGTTGAACTGGAAAAATGCCAAAATGAGCTAGTTGGAATAGGTGGGAGGCCACTGACATCCATATGGATCACACTTAGAAAATAAGTCGGTGTTCGGGGGGGAGATATATAGATGGTTTTTATTATTTTAGGAGTATTATTTTGAATTCATTGTGAAACCAGAAAAATTAAACATGACCTGATCACTTGCCATGCATATTAAAAGGGGAAGATGTCAGAAATGTGGATGACAGTCTACCAGATGTGCACTTTTTCAAAGTACATATGGTCGATTATTAATTTTCATATATTGTACAATTCATCAACATAGGAGTAGCCCCACATGAATTTACAACTGCACAAAATAAACATTTAGTAGTAAAGTCAACAGATTATCATATCATAGTAGGGAATTTGTATAAGTTAGGTGCAGATGGTATTCTTCGGAGATGTGTATTGGAACATGATCTAGATTTGGATCCAGGAGCTTGATGGGGCTCAAAAAGGCCTAAGACTAAAATTTCTCAAAATGGATTAAAAAAGGATGTGTGTGTAGGCCTCGTCGATACAAACCCAATGCAACTTGAACAAGCTCAAATGGACGTCGTATGCTCAAGTTATGGTGAACTGTTGATTTTGCCAAACAGGCAAAAACAATGCTGACTGTACAGCTCGTACAGTGCCACATGGAAGCTAAATGTACAGGTCGTCCGACCGTACAACTGAAGTAGAAGGCATAGTTGGCAGAATGATGTGGTAGGTTCATACAAATGACGTGGTAGGAACTGTTGGTAGAATGATGTGGTAGAGCCGTACAATTGACGTGGCAACTTGATTGGGCGTACAGATGGATAATGTGGTAGGTACAAGTGGGCCAATAAAGGAGTGATACATGTCACCCTTACAGTGGTGACACGTATCACATCTGTATGGGTGATGTGGCATGTTCGTACATCGACATGTGGCAAGGTACGACGTTGACAGGTGGCAGACAAGTTGGTCCAATCGGCATTCGACACATGGCATGTTTATGACAAGTGGCATGGTGCCACATGGCCCAGACCTGGGCTACCACGTGGCACCCATTGGTTGTCTCGTTGTTCATATTAAAAATTTTGTTGGATTTCGCATGGTTCGAACGCCTGACCTCCTGTCATGCTAGTGACTTGGAAAGCCCAACCATCTAGCTCACATGTGAGTTAGTTCTTAACCGTATACGACATAATTTATATATAAAGTTGTATTCTGGTATGTTTGGACGAAGAAAGGGTTGGGTCTAGCCCCAGCCATCGGTGGAACCTATTTCACACAACCATTCTGATATGAACAGAGTCTCCATTGCATGCGGAAAGGGATAACCCATGGTTCTTTCATCATATCCCATACGACCCAGGCTCTATATATTGCATGTAGAGCAAGGGATATGGGGTTTAGCCTGGTCAGTCGGGATAGCCTACCGACCAAAGGATAAACCTAGACTAACAAGGTTTGGAGCACGTGGAAATTAAAGGGTTTGGCCACATGGCCACCAACATTTAGCTAGGTGCCAAGACATGTAGGGGGGCGTGCTAGGACGATAGATCGAGATCATGTGGAGCATGCCCATAGGACCAGGGGAACGCAAGAAAGGGGTATGTGCCCTAAATTAAGTTATAAAGTGGGTTTTATACTTTGGCATAAGATTTTTAATGGATTTTTATGCAGATTTGGGAGATTTAGCCCATTATTGGGGGATATTGGGCCCTTTTTGAGGCCACATCTTGGGAGGAAGTTGGGATATGGTTACCAACTTTAGGCCTATATAAACTAGGCCTTCTTGAGGCCATGGGGAGATCAGTGGTGGTTCAAAACAAGTTTATGTTGTCATATTGTTGATCCAAAGCCATTGTCATGCAGGGAAGCTATTGAGGAGCGTACCTTTGTGATCCATTTCTAGGAGCCTCGTTCATCTCATTTGGGTGCCGTCAATTTTGACGCGTTCATGAGATCTGGTAGAACAAGACCAGATCATTGTTGTAACCTTTTGAAACTATCATGATGTATGTTTAAAGATTCAAACAAAAATAAGAAAATCCCACTAAGACAAGGCCCGAAGACGTAGGCGAGATTGCGAACTCCGTTATCGCATTGGTGTTATGGTTTGTTGTTTTTTTATGCTTCATTTAAGTTATGTATATGTTTATATGGCTGTCATATTTATTCTATACTTCTTCCTCTTTATTTAATATTCTTAATTGGTAAATCAACACATGCTTAATAACTCAACCATAATCGTGTAAATGATCTTTTCGGATCAAGTTGGTATCAGAGCTAGTTGACATTTGGAATTTGAGTTTTGCATGTTAACAAGGGAAGAGCTCATATCAAGGGAGAAAATGGCATCTATAGGAGGAATTTCCTCAATATGAGATTGAATTCAGAAATTTGGTGTTTTCCATGGCTGAGATGGAGAAAGTTTTGTATGAAGACTACTTGGAATGAAAGAGCTCGGTTCAAGAAAAAGATTCAATGAACAACAAAGGTAAATACAGATTGAGGGAAGTGCCTTCTACATCTGTTTCAGAAAACATCTCTGAGGTATGCAGTGAAGGTCATTCACCAATTTCTCCTTGTTCCCATCAAGATGGTTTTGGTGCTTTTGAAAAACATATAAGAGGTATAGGTTTGAGATTGCTAACCAAGATGGGTTATGAAGGAAAGGGTCTTGGAATTGAGGGCCAATATATCGTTAATCCCATTGAGGTTGTGAAAAGGCCTTGATATTTAGGATTCAGATATGGTGAAGTGGATATTGGAGCATCCTCTAAGATGAGTTCCAAAACTTCATAAGCAAGTAATGCTTCAAATGGCCAGTTTAAGACATTGCAAGAACACTTCACGAAGGGAAATGGCATATCACTCCAAGACTATGGTAGTGAATGCAAGTCAACTCCAAAGTCAAGTGAATATCAACATGGAAGGTATAATGGTCATGTTTTTTCCAATTCTCATTTTGATTATAATAAGCATAATCAAGTAATCTAGAACTTGTGGAATCTTTATCCATGTACTTTTTGTCATTCACCCAAGAATTGTGTTGCCAAGTGTTGGAAGAGACAAACTTTGTATAGGAAACCTATTTTGACCGGGAAGGAAACATGACATAAATACTCAACTCCAAAATGGAAGAAAGAGAAGGGAAAACATGTCTAGATGCTAAAAATTCAATGCACTTTTTGCAACAGGAGTGGACATCAAAAGGCTAATTGTTGGAAGTTTAATCTGATCTTCATCCAAGGAAGGAAAAAAGGATTGCACATGTAATAATCAAGGAAGAAGGATTACCAGCGAGGCAAGAGGAACACCATGAAGGAAAGAAACAAAGCACTTGGTTTTTCCAGAAGTGGATGTCACAACTTCATTGTATTTTTCTTCCATTAATGTAATCACACATGTTGAAATGATGACCTGTTATAACATCATTTCGAACAACATAGTTTTTTTTTTTTTTATCTTTATGAGTATGTAATCAGTAAAAGTACATTTTTATAACCTTTTGGGGACCAAAATTTCCTTTGGTGGGGAGGTGTGATCTAGATTCAAATGCAGGAGCTTCATGGGGCTCAAAAAGTCCTAAAACACAAAGTTCTCATAATGGCTTCAAAATGGACGTGTGCATAGGCCTCGTCAATATGAACCCAATGCAACTTGAACGAGCTCAAACAGATGTTGTATGCTTAATTTATGGCGATATATTAATTTTTCCAAACAGACAAAAAAATGTTGACTATACAGTCTGTACATGCCATGTGGCAATGACTGTACATAACATACAACCATATAGCTGATTTGGCAGACATAGTTGGCAGAATGATGTGGCAGGACCATACATTTGACATGGCAGGATGACTAGGCATATAGACAAATGATGTGGAAGGTACATGTGGGCTAATCAAGGAGTGACACGTGTCACCCTTGCAGTGGTGACACATGGCACGTCCTTATGGGTGATGTGGAATGTCCATACATCGACATGTGGCAGGGTACAGTGTTTATAGGTGGTAGACATGTTGGTCCAATCGACATTCGACATGTGGCATGTTTTCGGCAAGTGGCGCGGTGCCACGTGGCCCAGACCTAGGCTGCCACATGGCACCGATTGGTTGGCTCGTTGTTCATATGAAAATTTTTGTTGGAGTTTGCAGGGTTCGAGCGCTTGACCTCCCGTCAGGCTAGTGACTTGGCAGGCCAGGCTAGCCAGCCCGCCTACAAGTTAGTTCTTAACCATATACAAAAGAATTTATATATAAAGTTGTATTATGGTATGTTTGGATGAAAAAGGGCTAGGGATAGCCCCAACGCTTGGCATAACTTATTTCACATGACCATTATGATATGACTAGAGTCTCCATTGTGCACGAAAAGGGATATCCTACGGTTCTTTCGGCATATCCCATACAACACAAGGTCTATGTATTGCATGTAACGAAGGGGATACAAGGTTTATCCTAGTTGGTCGGGCTAGCCCTCCGAATAGGGGATAAACCTGGACTAATAAGTTTTGGAGTGCATGTAAATTAAAGGTTCTAGCCACATGGCCACCACCATATAACCAGGTGCCAAGACATGCAGAAGGGCCAACAAGCTAGGAGGATAGCCCGAGATCATGTGGAGAACGCCCATAGGACTAGGGGCATGCAAGAAAGGAGGATGCACCCTAAATTTAGTTATAAAGTGGGTGTTATACTTTGGCATAAGATTTTTAATGGATTTTTATGCAGATTTGGGATATTTAGCCCATTATTGGAAGATATTGAGCCCTTTTTGAGGTCAGATCTTGGGAGGAAGTTGGGAGATGGTTACCAACTTCGGGCCTATATAAACTAGGCCTTCTTGAGGCCATGGGGAGATCAATGGTGGTTTAGAACATGTTTATGCTACCGGATTGTTGAGCCAAATCCATTGTCATGCAGGGAAGCTATTGAGGAGCACACCTTTGTGGGCCATTTTTGGGAGCCTCGTTCATTCGATCTAAGTGCCATCAGTTTTGATGGGTTAATGAGATCTAGTAGAACATGACCAGATCATTGTTGCAACCTTTTGGCATTATCATTATGTACATTTAAAGATTATAACAAAAATAATCAAAGCCCACTGAGACAAGGTCCGGAGACGTAGGCAAGATTGTTGAACTCCATTATCACATTGGTGTTATGGTTTTCTGTTGTTTTATGCTTCATTTCAATTTCGTACATGTTTATATCACTGTCCCATTTCTTCTATACTTCTTCCTCTTTCTTTAATATTCCTAATTGGTTAATAAAAACATGCTTAATAACTCAACCATAGTCGTGTAAAAGATCTTTTTGAATCAAAACACGAGAGGCCTATGATATTATTAGGGGCACATGAAGGATTTGCGAGAGGCCACTATGAAGGGAAAGCGACGGCTCATAAAATTTTGTGTGCAGGAATTTGGTGGCCCACCCTTCATAAATATTCTAAGGAGTTCTTTTGGACCTGTGATATTTGTCAACAAGTTGGGAATCCATCCAGAAGAGATGATAATAGATATTCCTTTAATATCACAATTTATGTTGCAAAATTTTGATAAATGGGCAATTGATTTCATTAGACTGATCAACCCACCAACAAAAATGTCAAAATCAAGATATATAATTAATGTGATAGATTATTTGACCCGGTGGGATGAAGAAAAACCTATCACAGAATGTTGCACGTTTTTTATTTGAAAATGTTGTCACAAGGTTTGGATGTTCGAGAATCATTATGAATGATTAGGGAACACATTTATTGAATAAAATGAATGATTCTTTGATAGAAGAATTTCATATTTATCACCAGAAGAGAACACCTTACTATTATAGCAAGATTTGCCTCACCCTATGCAATCTTTCACAGAAGGCCTTTTTCAATTTCCCTATGTAGACTTTTCATCCCTTTTTGCAAATCCCAGAGCTAAAAATGCATGTTTTCACATATAAGCACCTTGCCTACTATACAACATGCATATACACAGGTTGCACCACTACAACCCGTGTACATCGGGATTTGTGCCCCAAAATGAAAAATGGTGTCGGTTTTCTATGTCACGACAAGAGATCAATGATCCTTGGCCTTCCATATACTGGAAACGTTCCGACTCGATCCTTCAGTTCCATTTGAAGTCTATAAATGGGCCAATTCCGAGCTATGGAAAAGAGGATGAAGAATTTAACTTTGAGAGAAAAGTTACTCTGGAGAAATTATTCACTTCACATTGAGTCTGCATCCCTTTGTCCTTTAAGTCTAAATAGAGTGTTCAACCCCCAATATATTCCCTTCTTCATTGAGAGCTTCATTGTCTCTCTTCTATGAGCTTTCCTTTGGTGGAGGCCCAGCTGGAAGGAACTTAGTTTCTCGATTCCGAACAGTGTCGACAAGGAATTATGTATCATTTTCACTTATGTCGATCATGTATTAATAGAAATACTCCTTTCCCGTCCAATTCATATCTTGAAAATATTCGAATTACTATTCCATGGGCGTATTTTTTATGTATATTGATGGATTATGCTATTGAATGTGCTAACATCATATATTGTCATCGTATGCTTGCTTTGATTGGTTTTTGAGGACTAGTTGTAGGTATATTGCTTTGGGTCAATTTCTCAATGGTGGACTTCATCGAATGTCTGGACGAGGTAGGCCTCTTATCTTGTATTGCTAGAATATTTGTTTATATAGAATACCTGAGAATAGAGTTGATTTCTATAGTCATTTCCGTCTATTGTGGTTTTCCCCTTGCCATAGAGAGATTTTCCTCGTAAAAGAACTGGAAACCATACTGGAGATTGAATCTTATTTCTTAGGGTTTGGAGTGTTTTTCGCCTTAGATTTCTCTCGTTCTTATTGGGTTTCTTTTCGTATCATTTATTGATCTGGATTATTTTCGGCACGAAATGAGATCAGAGATATAATAAACAAATGCACAGAGATATCATAGATATTCAGTAATATAATAGACATGTATCATAGATGCAACCATAAACACAGATATACAATAACACACGATTTATATTAATGAAAGAAATGTACAAAGACTGTAAAAATACAGAGTGAAAGACTCGCTAGAATGGTGACAACTTATCTCTGAGAAGAGATGTGATGGCTACTTGCATTCGCAAGAATATGATTACAATGCGGTTCTGAAGGCATTTTTACAATAAAAAAGAATGCCAAAATTCATAGACATCCAAAAACCAAACCCTAGGAGATGAAGCGCCAAAAGTCATGTGGGCCCCGTTTGGGTAAGTTAGTACATCAACTTCCCGAGGTTGTAACGTTTGCATATGATCTTTGTTTTAGGTGTATGATAGCTCGTTGGAAAGGTATTGTCGAGGAGATTCATTTTGGGTCCTCAATCATGCCTTCAACTATCATTGAGAACCTCGATCTCGAAAAACCTTCATTTGAGCCCTCAAAATGGCCTCGGAAGTTAAAAACTGCTAAAAATAGCAAATTGCCAAATTTGCCAGAAAACTGTTTTGAGCCAGTTGGAAATGGTGGGTGGCCATTGATATCCACCTGGATCATTTCTTAACAGCCTCTATTCACTCTAGGTCTAAGTCTTTCAACCTTCTCCTTTTCCTAGTTGTGTTTTTGAAACATATACGCAGGTTTTTTGTTTACAATCACGTACATACGTGTGTTGTCCTTCTGCAAGCTGCATTCATATGTGTTGTTTACTTGAACAGTTACGTACATCAACCTCTTTTTCGTTGTTGATGGGGTTGGTGGTTTTTGGGTGGGTTTTGATGATTGTTGAGTCTTCTTGGGTCTCTGTAGTGTCTGTTAAGTGTTTGCGGGATGACAAGAAACTTGTCTTTGGTTAAATTTTTGGGTGAAGTCTTTCTCACCATATTTTGATTTTGATCATCCTTGTACATTGGGTTGGGTGTTCTGCTCCTTGGTATCCTACTTGAGTTGTCTCTTTCTATACACAATAGAGTCTTTAAATATCAAGTTGTTGTTCAATCCATGCATTTTCATTTTTCTTATATTGAAAATAAAAAAATATTAGGCATTTTGCATTTCTTGGCATTTTGATCTTTTGAGTCTTTGTCATTTAGCTTAGTGCATGTAAATAAAGATTGCATTTTTATTCAGAATTGCAGAGTTGAAATTGGAAATTGCATTATTTTAAGAAGCATATCATTGATTAAAAATTGAAGTTAGGACTTTGTATTGTATTCATATTTACTTTACTTGCCGAGTCATAACATCATGAGTTTCACCACCGTACCTTTTTGAGTAAGAATGACCATTAAAATTAACGCTATAATTTAAAATTGATTAGTAATGATTTTAATTTCTAGGGTGCACAAACTAGCTTAGGATTTAGTGCCTTGGAATAGAATTTTGCGAGTAAACTTCTCCAAGGATATTAAATCAACATATGTGTCTGACTTAGGGAGTGGAGAAATCCATTGTATAATCGGTAATATCAAGAGGCTCCCCTTACACTGGAGTTAATCACGAGGTTTTGCAAGGCTAGTTGAAGGGATATCCCCTTAGAACTTCTTAGTGTCAGAGATATTTTTGGGGATATTTCTAGTGCCCTTACCTCTGTGAGAGGCGATGCTTTTAAGGTTTCAAGATTTTCTACCCTACCCATACGGTGGACCTGACTTATGACTACTCGCATGTGCATCGGTTATACATTGGTTGATTATTTGCTTGACTTGGGTGAAACATAAGTTACTTGTAGGGGTTATTTTGTAGGTACCCTGGGTCAGATAAGGTTCAGAAAACACACAACCTTTATGGAGGATTACTTCTTCGGGGGGATCTGGTCGACGGGTTGTTAAGTCCATGAAGGCCCTTATAACTAATTTTGTTACCTCTGATATTTAGCAAGGAGTCTCAATCCCCTCTTGGGAGATACATACCTTATTTAGGGAGGGATTCCCCTTTTAGCCACTTTATCTCATTTGTGTGCATATTGGTCGTTTGATTTTTGGTGTGCTCTTTGATTACTAGTTGGCCTTAGGATTTATTTTTGTATCTTGATTCTTAAGTCATTGTGGAGTGGGACCAGCCTCCCTACCGGTCCTGCCACTTGTTATGGTTACCACTGGATTTCGAGTCTTTCGCTTCTAAAAGGCATAGATTTATTAGACGTGATACACACACCTCCATTGTTCATACTTGTGATTCTACAAGGATGAGTACTGAACTAAGTCATCAGAATATTAGGAGCCCTTCGACTCTCACACGTACTATAGTTAATGGCACCCATTCAACTCCTATAACCACAATGTTTATAGTGTCGGAAGCACCTATCATCACTATTCCCCAAATGGGTCTTTTGGTCACTCACCAGGCTATAATGTTCAGTCCATCTTAATGGCCTCTAGTCATTTTTCCTATGGTATGTTGAATTTTACTTCACAATTTTCAAACTCCATCCTAGTTGCTGGCCCTAATGCTAGCATTGGAATTGGGGGCACAACCCCTCCTTATACTCTATTCTCATTTGGTGGCTCTCATATCCCTCAAACGACTCCTACAATGGGAGGAATTCCCTCTTTTAACCCCAGTTCTAATCTTCTTGCTTCTGGGTGGAGAAAACAACCTAGAGGACAAGCTTCGACTCAAGTTTCATCCTATACCCTCACCTCCTCAGTGTCGATTCTGACCAACACATTTGGCGTGACGAATCCACCTCTATCCTTTGGATTCACACCTGGAGGAGGTCAATTTCATACCTTGGTAAACCCCCAACCTGGAGTGACTCCGGTTGGGGACAAATTTTATAACCCCTATCAGAACATTCCTACTGGAATGATGCCCAACCAACCTCTTATGAATAATCCTAGAGGAGGGTATTATAATCCCAGACAGGGCCATGGTGCTTACCAGAACCCTTGATGGGTTGCAGTTCCTCAAACACAATCTTTCTAGGGAGCTTGGGGCCAGGTGTCTCAACCTCGTATCCCTTCTCTGTCCACACTTAACTTGCCAGAATTGTCTAAGTTGATGAATGACCCTATGTGTCATGATACTACATTCCCCTCCCATCTCGACCAAGCTTCCTTCAGATATTCTGAAGTTCGAAGGTAATAATGGTGACGATCCCGATGATCACGTCACCACCTTTCACCTATGGTGCTATTCGAATTTCCTTAATGACGATTCCATTTAGTTAAGATTATTTCAATGCGCCCTCATTGGGGTTGCTTTGAAATGGTATATAGATCTACCTAGGGGGGAATATGGGACCTTTATTCATATGGTGCTTGTCTTCCTTAACCACTTCCAATTGTCAGTTCGTTACGATGTTGGCCTAAAACTTCTATCGACTTTATGCTAGGACAAAACCACTCATATATCAGATCACATCTAG